>BPLR01015632.1:0-27750 GCA_021605095.1 Caerostris extrusa
AAATTCCAACATCGTCAGCAACCTTCCTAAAAATAGACGGTTTGCAAGCACCAAACCTTAAATCTTTTGGACGTGAGCTTTTCGTCGGTTGGGGTTGATGGTCGCCCAGAGGGGTCTTCGTCTTCAACGTCCTCTGCCTTCTTTGAACTGTTTATAGCACTTCTAAACATTTCTTACCGATATAGGAATGCTCACCGAATGCCTTCATCAACATTCAGTACGTTTCCGCAAACAAATTTTAATGAAAGTTCATTGCTCAATTATTTCAGTCATTTCAAATTCGCCGAAATCAGTTTTAGCGTCTCTCAAAGCCAAGTGCAACTCAAACACTACTAAATATTTGACGACAATATTCCCACCGATGTTCAGGACGGTGACAACAACCTAAAAAGAAAAAAATTTGAAATTACATAATCCCCGAGAATTTTAAATTTAAAATTGATGTTACTTTTTAGGGCACAATAGTTCACCAACTTGTGGTATAGGGATTTTTAGTAAATTTGATCTAATTTATTTCACTACTACTACAGCAGTTGATGAAATTTAGTTTGATTAAAAAAATTAACAGGTTATCACTTTCGAATATTTAATTTCTGCTCTTAACCGCAAACTTCTTTTCTTTCAACACAAGTCTGCGGTGAAAACGAACGTTACAGTCACTGCGGCACTGCATGTCCCCTGACTTGTGACAACTACGACAACCCACCCCAAATTTGCACCCTCCAGTGTAAAATTGATGTGAATGTAAAGAAGGATTTGTCAGGAATGCGGATGGAAAATGTGTATTGCCGAAAGAATGCCCCAGATGTGGTGAGTACATCCAGCTTTGAGCATGTTTTATATCTGACATTTTAGTACTGGGCCAGATTTACAAAACTTATTTACGAATATATACTAACAGAAACTCAATGAAGTTAAAACATCCAAAATAGACAAAAAGGTAAAAACCTTTTTTAAATATGGAAACGGACGAATTCGTTGTTTGTTAGGAGGATTAATATGAAATGTACAACGCCAAGCAGATTTGAAACACTACTAAAATATAGTTTTTATATTAGTGAGGGTGGGATCTTTTTGTCATCTAATTTTTCTTTTGATATTGTGTTATTAGCAATTTTAATTATTAAAACTAAAATTATATACACTGATAGTGACAAAAGTCATGGGATATTAATATGCAAATTTTCAGATGGCAGTAGCATCGCGTAGAGCAGGTATAAATGCGCATTGCTTTCGCAGAGCTTTCATTTCTGTTCAAGTTATTCATGTGAAGAGGTTTTAACGTGATGATGACCGCACGACGGGAATTAACAGACTTTGAACGCGGAATGTTAGTTGGAGCTAGACGCGTGGGTCATGCCATTTCGGAAAAAAAAAGGGAATTCAACATTCCCAGATCCACTATGTCAAGAGTGTGCCGAGACCGTACGAAATTTCAGGCATAACATCCCACCATGGACAGCGCAGTGGTTGACCGCCTGCACTTAACGACCGAGACCGGCGAGTCTCCGTCTGTTTAAGAGTCGCTGAGTTACTAACAGACAAGCAACACTGCGTCAAATAACCGCAGAAATCAATGCGATGGGACGTACAAGGGACTTGTCTGTTAGAACTGTGCGGAGAAGATTTGGCTTTCTTGGGCTATTCAGCAGAAGACCGACTCGAGTGCCTTACTGACAGAAGACGCTTGCTGCGACTCTCGTGGGCACGTGAGCATATCGGTTGGTCCCTAGATGAATGGAAAACCGTGGCTTTGTCCGATGAGTCACGATTTCAGTTGGTAATTATCTGAGAATGGAGGGGTCGAAGATCTCATTTGAAGCCATGGAACCAAACTGTCACTAAGGCACTGTTGATTGCTGGTGGTGGCTCCGTAAATGGTATTTTCATGGCATGGACTTGGTACTACTGGTGCCGACTGGACCGAACATTGACTGGAAATTTTATGTTCAGCTCTTGTTTATTCTTTGCAGCCATTCATCGACTTCACAGTCCCTCCAAACAACGATGGGATTTTTATGGATGACAATGCGCCAAGTCATCGGCCACGTGACCTGTTCACGATTGGTTTGAAGAACATTCTTAACAATTCCAACGAATGATTTGGCGCCTAGATCACCCGACAGAATCCATCGTGTGAATAGGACATCATCGAGAGGTCTGTTGTGAAAAATCCTGCATCATCAACGCTTTCACAATTATGGACGTCTATCAAGACAGCATGGCTCAATATTCCTGCAGAAGACTTCCAATGACTTGTTGAGTCCATGCCACGTCGAGTTGCTGCTTTCGCCCAAAAAGGATTTGGCCGACACGATATTAAGAGGTATCCAACATGACTTTTGTCACTTCAGTGTATATTGTAACTAAAATCCCTTCGATATTAATTTTATTTCTTTTTAAGTCCCACTCTTTGAATCCCTCAGACTTGGCTGCTTGACAATTATCCACACACATCAATTGGCAAAACTAATCCTCATTGCATTTATATGTGAGACGCTTTCTATATGTTTTTAATTCGATTTCCAATGGCGAGGAAAATATGGAGTGTGGAGGTAACCAATCCATTTGAGTTTATCCTTATAGAACTTAAGTGGTTTAATATTATTCAAATGCCCTCTCCGTGCTGCCTCACAAAAAGTACTGAAAAACTTTCAGAAATATTCTTGAATAATATTGACAACCACAAACATCTGGCCATTCAAGAGATCAAACGATATGAACCGCACTCTATTTTTAAAAGACCACGGAATATTCTGCTCTAACCTTCAATTAGGGTTCAACCACAATTAGTCCAGGCTATATATTTGACCTTTTAAAACATGTATTTCAGTCAAAAGTTTCAGGAACGAGTGTTAATTCGTCATAGGGGAGTCTTAGTTCATTAAAAAAAGGATGCAGGCTAGTTGTTTTGGATTTTTAATCTGTGTTTCAATACGACGAGTGTTAATTCGCGATAAGTGGGGGCTTAACGAACGATTAGACGCAGGCTATATGTTTGACCTTTTAAAAACATGTATTTCAGTCAAAAGTTTCAGAAATTGGAGTGTTAATTCGTCATAAGAAGTCTTAGTTCACAAAAGGATGCAGGCTAGTTGTTTTGGCTTTTACGATCTGTGTTTCAGAACGACGAAGTGTTAATTCACGATAAGTGGGGGCTTAACCACGATTAGACGCAGGCTATATGTTTGACATTTTAAAACATGCCAGATTTAGTCAAAAGTTTCAGAAACGAGTGTTATTCGTCAGAAACTCTTAGTTCACAAAAGATGCAGGCTAGTTGTTTTGGCTTTTTTTTAAATCTGTGTTTCAGATACGACGAGTGTTAATTTGATAAGGGGGCTTAACCACGATTACAACGCAGGCTATATGTTTGACCTTTTAAAACATAGTTATTTCAGTAAAAGTTTCAGGGTGAGTGTTAATTCGTCATAGGGAGTCTTAGTTCACAAAAGGATGCAGGCTAGTTGTTTTGGCTTAGATACGAATTTTTAATTAAAAACGATAAAATTATATAATACACGATTGAAGTGACTTTAAAACATGTATTTCAGTCAAAATTTTCAGATGGCAGTAGCATTCGTCGTAGAGTCTTAGTTCACAAATGCGCATTGCAGGCAGAGCTTTTTTGGCTTTTACGATCTATTCATTTGACGATTGTTAATTCGCGATGATGAGCACGACGGGCATAACACGATTAGACGCAGGCTATATGTTTGACCTTTTAAAACATGTATTTCAGTCAAAAGTTTCAGGAAACGAGTGTTAATTCGTCATAGGGGAGTCTTAGTTTACAAAAGGATGCAGGCTAATTGTTCATGGCTTTTACGATCTGTGTTTCAGATACGAGGAGTGTTAATTCGCGATAAGGGGGCATAACCACGATTAGTCGAGGCTATATGTTTGACCTTTTAAAACATGTATTTCAGTCAAAAGTGTCAGAAACGAGTGTTAATTCGTCATAGGGAGTCTTAGTTTACAAAAGGATGCAGGCTGAGTTGTTTTGGCTTTTACGATCTGTGTTTCAGTCAAATACAGAGGAGTGTTAATTCACGATAAGGGGGTCTTAACCACGATTAGACGCAGGCTATATGTTTGACCTTTGGAAAACATGTATTTCAGTCAAAAGTTTCAGAAAACGAGTGTTAATTCGTCATAGGGAGTCTTAGTTCACAAAGGATGGATGCTAGTTGTTTTGGCTTTTTCGATCTGTGTTTCAGATACGATGGCTTAATTCACGATAAGTGGGGGCTTAACCACGATTAGTCGCAGGCTAATGTTTGACCTTTTAAAACATGTATTTCAGTCAAAAGTTTGAGAACAAGTGTTAATTCGTCATTCATGGAGTCTTAGTTCACAAAAAGGATGGGCTAGTTTTTTGGATGACGATCTGTGTTTCAGATACGAGGAGTGTTAATTCGCGATTGGGGCATAACCACGATTAGACGCAGGCTATATGTTTGACCTTTAAAACATGTATTTCAGTCAAAAGTTTCAGAAACGAGTGTTAATTCGTCATGGGGAGTCTTAGTTCCAAAAAGGATGCAGGCTAGTTGTTTGGCTTTTACGATCAGCATGTTTCAGATACGAGGAGTGTTAATTCACGATAAGGGGGGGGCATAACCACGATTAGACGCAGGCTATGTTTGACCTTTTAAAACATGTATTTCAGTCAAAAGTTTCAGAAACCAGTGTTTTGTCATAGGGGAGTCTTAGTTCACAAAAGGATGCAGGCTAGTTGTTTTGGCTTTTACGATCTGTGTTTCAGATACGAGGGTGTTAATTCGCGATAAGTGGGGCTTAACCACGATTAGACACAGGCTATATGTTTGACCTTTTTAAAACATGTATTTCAGTCAAAAGTTTCAGAAACAAGTGTTAATTCGTCATAGGGGAGTCTTAGTTCAAAAAAGGATGCAGGCCAGTTGTTTTGGCTTTTACGATCTGTGTTTCAGATACGAGGAGTGTTAATTCACGATAAGGGGGAGGCTTAACCACGATTAGACGCAGGCTATATGTTTGACCTTTTAAAACATGTATTTCAGTCAAAAGTTTCAGAAACAAGTGTTAATTCGTCATAGGGGAGTCTTAGTTCACAAAAGGATGCAGGCTAGTTGTTTTGGAACTTTTACGCATCTGTTTTTAAAAGACCACGGAATAGTGTTAATTCGATAAGTGGTTCAAACTACGATTAGACGCAGGCTATATGTTTGACCTTTTAAAACATGTATTTCAGTCAAAAGTTTCAGGAACGAGTGTTAATTCGTCATAGGGGAGTCTTAGTTTACAAAAGGATGCAGGCTAGTTGTTATGGCTTTTACGATCTGTGTTTCAGATACGAGGAGTGTTAATTCGCGATAAGGGGGGGGCATAACACACGATTAGACGCAGGCTATATGTTTGACCTTTTAAAACATGTATTTCAGTCAAAAGTTTCAGGAACGAGTGTTAATTCGTCATAGGGGAGTCTTAGTTTACAAAAGGATGCAGGCTAGTTGTTTTGGCTTTTACGATCTGTGTTTCAGATACGAGGAGTGTTAATTCACGATAAGGGGGTCTTCACGATTAGACGCAGGCTATATGTTTGACCTTTTAAAACATGTATTTCAGTCAAAAGTTTCAGAAACGAGTGTTAATTCGTCATAGGGAGTCTTAGTTCACAAAAGGATGCATGCTAGTTGTTTTGGCTTTTTCGATCTGTGTTTCAGATACGAGGAGTGTTAATTCACGATAAGTGGGGGCTTAACCACGATTAGTCGCAGGCTATATGTTTGACCTTTTAAAACATGTATTTCAGTCAAAAGTTTCAGAAACGATTGTTAATTCGTCATAGGGGGAGGCTTAGTTCACAAAAGGATGCAGATGAGTTGTTTTAACTTTTACGATGTAGGTTTCAGTCAAATGTTCCAGAAACGAGGAGTGTTAATTCACGATAAGTGCAGTGTGTACGAGTCGTTCATATTTTGTCCTTTTTTTTGTGCAAATTCCATGTAACAAGGAAATGGCAATGGACATATCAATCACGGAGCTGCTTTGAGGTATTAAATATCACGAAAATCTCCACATCCTAATTACTGTAAGAATCTTAAAACTGTTATGTAATTTTAAGGTATATTAATAAACTAAGTTCAAGCAACTAAAAAAGTCATGAATTTAAAATTTAAAATAATGAAATGAGATAAAAAAAAAATTTTAAAATTTAATTTTTAAAGATTAAAATTAGAAAATTAAAAATCTACTGCTTCAAAATTCAAATCAAGTTGGTAAACTATTAAGCTAATTAATTATTGATGTCTAAAAGTTAAAGCATTGCTTAAAAATTAGCAGAAACAATATAACCAAAATAAAAACACCTGTTTTTGTGAATTTTGTATTATTTTTTGGATAGTTTTCTATGTTTTTTCTAAGATCTAATAAAAATTTATTTATTTTTAATGTAAATTTATTAATTTTTAAAAATCCTACCAGGAAATTTAGAGTATAACCAAAATAAAATGGAGGTAATTTGGAGATCAGGAAGTGTTCTTAGTAGATCATTTGACGTCCGCTAGATGGCACCACTATTTGGTCAGTATAATAGACATAGTAGAACACAAGATCCCTATAAAATAAATAAATAATTTTAAAAAAATTTTATTTTTTCAAATTTAATCTAAGTGATCGATTAATAATATGAAAAAATATTTCGACGTAAAGAATTTTTCGCGATAGTGTCTTACAAGGAATTAAATTTTTTTTTCTTCGAGAACATGGAGAATATGATTAATATTCCATAAAAATAAATGCAATAATTACATTATTTTGTGACTTATTACTATGAAAAAAAAAAATATGTTAATAGCATAAAAATAGTATCTTAAGACCTACTTTTGATGCCAAAATGCATTGCCTAACTATTTAAATGAAGAAAATTCTTATTAAAATAGATCTTATTGCATCTTTAATTTTGCCAAAGAATGTATGGTAATCGAAATTAGGAGAAATTATGGCGAATCACAAATTAGCTTCTTAATCTTCTAGCCTTAGCATCCAGAGAGTGCATGCGATCAAGAGAAGGTGGTTGGACCTTGCAAGGCTGCTTCCCAGCGATACTTCTTCAACAAGCACACAGGAAAATGCGAATTCTTCATTTATGGAGGTTGCCTAGGAAACAGCAACAATTTCCAGAGCCGAGAAGAGTGTGAAGCTGTCTGTCTCCGTCATTGAGGTGAACACTTTAGTAAACCACTCTCTAGTTGTATTGTAACTATTTATCAAAGATTTTAAAATTTTATTTGATAGCATGAAATTACTTTTACAGAGGTAATAAACATGTTTATTTGCTATTTAAAAATTATATTATGTACTACAATAGAAAATCAAAATAATTCCGAAACAACCTTAAAATTAAAAATATTATCTATTAAAAAAAGTCAGTTATTATTATTTATTTAGTTATTATTATTATTATTTTTGCTTTAGACAATTCGATCGTTCTCTATCTATAGCATTATCTAATCAATAAAGAGCAGAAAATTCTTTTTCTTCCGAGTTACTATTTCATAGAATTGGTTATTCTACTTACTATATACTCATACATTGTTTTTCTAAGAAACAATGACGTGCATTGTCGGCAAATCCTTAAAGTCGGTAACTTATTTTTCCTCGAGCTATAGAGGTAACTAGTTTCAAATGATCGAGTTGTAAAAGTTGTAAAAAAATTGTAAAATCAAACATTGCTAATGTTCGAGATACAGAGGTCCAATTTTTTTCGAGTTTCGGAGGGAAAATATAAACCAAAATGGCTTGTGGGGATTGACTAATTATTCCGACTTTATAGAGGGTTGAAATTTCGAGTAATGGAAATAATTGGAGTAAGTTTCTCCTTGGGGCTTGAAGGAAGGAACAAAAAAAATTTTCGGGTTGTGGAGGTTTTCGACTTAAAGAGGTTCTACTGTATATGTTTTACTTGATTTTATTGCATAAATAATTTTTATTCTTTGATTTAATCGCTACGAATACATCATACATTTGAAATTTATTTAGTTCAGTTAAATAATAAAAAGATATTTTTTTTAAAAAGATCACATCATTTGAACTATTTTTTAATAACAACTATTTTTCAATTATTATTATTATAATTCAATTATTATTATCAATATTTATTATTATTATTTTATTAATAATTATTATTATCAATAATTATTAGTATTATTTTATTGTTTAAATAACTTTTTATTTTTTGATTTAATCGCTACAAAACATAAATTTGATATTTATTTTGTTCAGTTAAATAATAAATGATTTTTTTAAATCACATCACTTCAACAATTTTGTTTAATTTTTTGTAACTATAAGTAAATTATTAATCCCTATAATTAATTACTGAATCGAATGTCCGCCTTTAGTTAGAAAAATATATATAATAGGTGACATTCTTAATTATTTCTGAGTTATAAATATTTTCTTCTGATATTTTACGAAGATTTATGCAAATCACATTGTGATATTAATAAATAAATGAGAACAATTTGTCCATTCTTATCATAAATTAATTTGAACTATTTATAAGAAGCTTAAAAGTATGCATTTCAAATGGAATTGCATCTGGTTTTTTTAGGTTTATTATAATAGAAAATAACTAATTATATTTTGGGGAACTTCTTTTCATAAAATTTTGCATTCATTTTTGCTGATGTTTACTAATAATAATAGTCATAATTTTCGTCAGATCATTATAGAACTATAGTTTATATATCATGTTATTATAAAAATATAGTTTATAGAACTGCAGAATATCAGTTTATAGAACTATAATTTTTTTTGCAGCTTAAACCTGAAAGAAAACGTATGCTATTGAAGCTCTTTTTTTTTTTCCAAGGTGAAAATATGTTACGATTGTAATTAATCAATAAAAAGAGACTTTTGATTTAAATCTAATATGTCATTTTTTTAATTCTTGACTTGTAAATTTTTTCAACAAAATGCTTATTGATTATACGATTTTTATGAAATTCTCAATTTAAAAACACTATTACTAAAATACTTTGGAAGTTTAGAAGTATTATAAAATAAACCATTAGGTTTCTTCAGTACAAATTTATTTACGAATAACACGAAGGAAATTTTTTTTTAATTATTTTTGTGATAAACAAATTGTAATATTAAAAAAAAAACAATAAAAATTATTTCAATAATTGAATATAAAACAGAAAGTTTTCCATATTTTTTTGTAATATTTTTAAGATTAATAATTGTTCATTTTAAATGTCAAAAAAGTATGATTATCAGAAATATGACTAAAATACTTTGAAATTTAAATAAAATGAAAAATTAGGTCTTTTTCAGTACAAATTTATTTAATTTTTAGAAAATTAATATGATGGGAAAAGTTTTTAAAATTATTTTTGTGATAAAAAAATTGTATTATTTAAAAAAATTAAATTATTCAAATTGCAATCAATAAAATTATTTCCATAATTGATTATAAAACAGAAAGTTTCCCAGATTTTTGTAGTATTTTTAACATAAATAATTGTTAATTTTAACCTTTTAAAAGTATGATTGACAATTCAGAAATATGAATAACATACTTTGAAATTTATATATAATAATCTATTAAGTCTTTTCAGTAAATATTTATTTAATTTTGATAATTTTAAATTTTTTTAATTTTGGACCGTAATTTATACAAAGCTAAGAACTAAAGAACTAAGTTGAAGGCTAAGAACTACCAGAAGAATTAATGTAAAAAAAATTGAAAAATTAACACCATACAACTGCATGTTATAGAGAAATTTTAATATATATGGAAATATCTCCTATTCTTCTTTTTCATATTAAAAAGAACTGTGTATGAAAAATCTGGGACAAACCATATGTTTATACTTACTTAATCAACTTTTTTTAAACAAACATTCAGATTTCTATTCGAAGCTATAGTTAAATTTATTTAAATATTGATAATAAAAATTCACATGGGAAACCTTCCATGATTTCTCACCTTTATCAAATAATAAAATTCAAAACTTTAAAGTTAATAAGGAGATAAAAATGGGAAAAAATGCACTAGCTGTCACAAATAAGATTTAAAAATAATTTTATCATTAAAAATGATTACGGTACTTTATAAGATTAAAGTGATTTTATTACGTCATATGTTTGGGAAATATCAGGAAACTTCAACATTTTTTCGATTATATTATTCATGTTTTACTTTTTGAATTATATGTATATATATATATATTTTTTTTTTTGTATTACAGAAAGTTAAATTATAGAAATTGCTGACAAATTTATTTATTTTAAGTTATTGAAATTCAATATCATCTGTTTCTTTCTCGTTTTATAATTATGTTTCAAATCATTTATTTATTTATTGTATTTTCTTATAATATATGCTTATTACAAATTACAATTTCATATTGTAACCTTCAAAAAATTAATAAAGAAATTAATAATAAAATCCCATTATTTTGAGTAATATTACTGTATTATTGAGTAATATTACTTTCTGTAATATCTCATGAAATACACACGACGATTAGGAAATATTGAAATTTTTTTATCACAGTAGCAATTTTATGCAGATGGCAGAGTGATTAGCGCTCTTGCACTCGGTGCCACAGGTTTCGGATTCAAGTCCAATAAATAACGATAATCAAATAAAAACAACCTATATAACCAAATCATAATAAATAAATCACGATAACTGTATGGAAAGACTAATCACTTTTTCAAAATAAATCTACAAGTTTTGGAAATTAACATGATACTAATAAAATAATCTTTCCAAACATGTAACATATTTTAGTATACAATACACATAAGTCAACAAAACAGCTTTAATAATTAGTATAGCTAAATATTTCAGTGCTCGACGCCACAGCTTTCAAGTTCGAGTTCCGGTCATGGATGTTTGTATTGGTTCGGAAATCACTTTAAACATTAGATCCCGGTCTAATATGACTATATAGTTTTGGGCGTAGGGCTGCCAACCCTACCCAGTAAAAAAAGAAAACATATCCTGCCAGGCAACAACAATAATAACTTGCACAACAATATGTACAACACGTTCCTCTGATATCTTTAATGTCTCAGCTATCTCAATCAACTTCACTTTACGGTTATCATAAATTATTTTGTGGATTTTTTGGATGTTTTCGTCCGGTAACAACCTCTTTGGGGCGTCCGCTGCGTGCATCGCCCTCGGTGCTCATTTCGCCTCATTTAAATTTAGCAAACCACTTCTCTACGATTGATTTTCCTGGTGCAAAGTCCGAATAACGTTTATCAAGCCAAGCCTTGGCTTCAATAATATTTTTTTTCGCCAAAAAGGCAATGCTTTATTAACATACGAAATTCCTTTTTTATCCATTTTTCAAACTGACAAAAGTTGCTTCACTAAAAATGCTATAACTCACTTACTAATAGTGCAACAGCTGTCAAATGTATACACGTGTCTTTTGAAGATTAGGGCTAACTAAAAATCATATGGATTTAATACTAGTAGCGCCATGTATGTGTCAGCCTATGAACTTTTCAGCCCACATGTCATAACTATAACTATAACTCGTATAATAATAACTTGTATAACAAGGCCGTCTGCCAGTAGACAGACGACCTTGAGACCTTTGAGCCACCATGGAGCCGTTGCACTAATTAAAAAAGAAGAAGAAGCCAATTTTATGTATGCCAAAAAAATCCTTATGGTGATACAGAGTTGCAAAAATATGATTTTCTTACTTTAATAAACTTTTATAATTTTATAATTTTAATAAATTTTTTTGTGAGAACTTTATCCATTTCAATAAGAAAGAGACTGGTTTAAAGTTAAAGTTCTTGAGCAAGGTTATTTGAAACAAGTAATAAAAAAAAATTAATGTCAATTCCTACTTTTTTTCACTCTATTGCAGAAAGTCCTTTAGTAATAATTTTCATTCATTTTTAAAGTTTATCTGGTGCCATCTATTGGTAGATACATGCAACTTAAATCTAAAAAAAATAAAAGTAATTAATTAAATTTAATGAATGAATTAATATTTGAAAAAACTGTATTAACATCAAGTGTCATCCACTACAAGTTCAAAAAAATTTGAACTTGAGAGGATGAATAAAAATATTTTATTAACGATTGAAAATTTGAACAAGATATATATAGGAGAGTGTGAGCTAATAGAAGGAATTGAACAATATCTCCCTTTAATGCAATTTTATGCAATTTTTTCAAATACAAAAATAAAACTATAATATTTTTCAACAACATCATAAAAGTATAAGCCGTTTTTTACGACCATACCTCGAGTATTACAAAAAGTCACAGAGATAATTTTTAACTGACACTGCTGGTGACAACGACAAAAATCACAATGTTGAAGGACACGTGTAGCTTAGTCTTCTCAAGAGAAAAGAGACAGACCTTCGTCTTATCTCGAGTGATTTAGTTTCCCACCTAATCATTTAATCATCTAGAGCTTTCCTCAATCAATCAATGATTGCATCATATTAATGTTATTAAAAATATTCATACGAAGTAACTGGAAAATCGTTTTTATAAACACTTATAATACAAAATATATTATGAACACAGAATATATTTTATTGATAAGTTTACAGTTCGCAGAATAATTAAATTATATTCTGGAATTTTTGAGGCGCGCTGATCTTGGAACATCTAATATAACAGGTTCTATGTTTCACTTTAGGGCCTGAATGGCCGAGTGGCTAGCGCTCTGGCACACAGATTTCGGGTTTCGAGTCCCGGCGGTGCCATGGATGTGTGTAGTGGCTCGGAATCCACTTTAAGCCGTAGGTCCCGGTCTAATAGGATCGTAGAGCGTTACGGGGGTATTGTTACTCCACGTCCGTGGCTTATCTTCAAGTGATACGCGCCCCCTGGGTAATGCAAAGTGAGTAACGCCTGTGCAGTGCTTGCCTTAAGGCCACCAAGCTGTCTAAGTGTTTGCCAGCTGCATTAGAAAGAGAAAAAAATGTTGTACTTTAAGTGACCTCCGTGACCATACGTAGACACACACAGTTGAATGTTGATAGCAGAGCAAACCAGAATATTAGTTGAAGTTTTTAGCGCGTTTGGTTTAACTTACACCTGCAAAAAGCTTTTTTTTTAAATGAAATTGACCAAACACAAAACAAGCTCAAACATAACAGATGCTAATCTGCAACACATATTACGCTATGTGCAAATACCCACATTGAGATCAACTTTCAAAAGGGAATTGAAGAGTGGAGAAACAAATATTGCACTAGTAAAATAAATATTTTTAAAGATATCATTTTTTTATTTCGTTTATATTTATATATTTTCTATATATCATTTTTAGTGTTATATATTTCTTTACGATAAGCGTTATCATTATTATTATATTATCTATGTTTACATATAAGAATAATAGTAAACACAATAATAACAACTCATTATGTTTCAATTTTCACTCCAAAAAAAATGTCTATAGTGGGTCTAAATCTAATATGGGGATATATAGTTTTATATGCGGCCCGCGGAGTTAGGATGCATTTCCAAAGTGACCCACAAAATCATTTGGATTGGCCACCTCTGCGTTAGACTTTGGACTTTGCTCGTTTTTTTTGGCTCATTAGACTTAGGAACCCATAATGAGAGAGGGAAAAAGAAAAATGGAGAGTGGGGATTCAGTGAAGGGTTTCAGACAGTATGTAAGGTACAAAGACCCTTAAAAGAACTGGTTTTTAAGATGATCTTGTATTAATTTCACATATAATTGTGTTTGTGTTGCAGTCATGGAGTTCTATCTTAGTAAATTTTAATAAATGTGGAATCGCCTATTTATTTTAAGAAATAATTTAGTCAATTCCAGGAACAATACTGAATTAAGACCATATGCATATCCGGCCCTAACTTGTACTTTTTAATATGTTTACTGCTATATGTTTTTAGTATTAACGACCTTTCTTTCTTATATATATATAATTTTATATTATATTTAATTTTCTATGCGGCCTGCGGAGTTATGATGCATTTCCAAAGATGATTTGGGTTGGCTACCTCTGATATAAAGTAAAACTCTACGTATCCCAATGTGTCTATAGTAGTTTAACATAATAGTAAACAGCAGTTAGTTACAGCAGTTAGTTAAACAGCAGTTTTTTAACTACAGTAGTAGTTACTTCTCTTTTATTTTAACTACGTAACAGTATTTAGCATAGCTAAAAAAAAAGAAGTAATATCTATCTTATCACATCTAACTACCAGGATTGCAATTTTTTAAATCTGTTATGAAAAAGCTTTATCTTTCGGCGCCAGATGCTCGTTCCCAAAGTCTTATTGAAGAAACATAGTGTGATATCAGAACGCGTGAGACCATTAACATGCTGATATTTGAGATATATAAAAGTGATGAGTATCCACCACCCACCTTCCTGAGATTTTCCCTTGGAAAAAACGCACTATGAAGTTCTTGGTACTCTTTGCTCTCGTAGCCGGGGCTGTTGCCTTCTTGGGTAAGGTTTCTTTTTTTTTCAATTCCTACTATTATCTCACACTCTTCCTATATATGTATATCTTGTTCAAATTTTCAATCGTTCATAAAATACTTTTTTTATTCATCCACTCAAGCTCAAATACTTTTTTTAACTTGTAACGGTTGACACTGGATGTTAATACAGTTTTATCAAATATTAATTTATTAATTAAATTTAATTAATTAATTTTAGGTTTTTTATGTAAGTTGCACGTATCTAATAATAGATGGCGCCAAATGTAAGAGAAAAATTTCAACTTGAAATGAAAACCTTTCTTTTTATTCAATTCCTACTATTAGTTCACACTCTCCCTATATATACCTTATTAAAATTTTCAATCGTTCATAAAATACTCTTTATTCATCCACTCAAGTTCAAATACATTTTATTTGAACTTGTAGAGGATGACACTGATGTTAATACAGTCTTTTTTTCCAATATTAATTCATTAATAAAATTTGATTAATTAATTTTAGTTTTATATGGGAAAAAAATTTCTCTTATATAAGATATTTAGCAGGATATAAATTTAGGAATAAATACCGTCAATGGCGAAGCGTAATTATATTAATTGTAATTATTTAATAAAAAAAAGTAACTAAAATAAAAATTTTCTTTGTTGACCTAAGTAGGAATTGATTTAAAATTTTTTATTTTATTTTATTATTATTTATTTTGCATACGATTTTTAACATTTTGATTTTGCGTTCGAAACACATAAATTTAATATAATTTAATTAACACCTAATTTAATTTTATTTAGTAATTTAAAATTTGAGTATAGTGAATTTTCATCCTCAATTATGTTACCATTTCTTAATAAATTATAATTTCAATCGATAGTTATCAGTTTTTGAATGAGATCGAATTCATAAAATCCGCAAAATTTCGTAGTGCCTTATATACTTATTGATAAAGTTAAACTCATGCATATAGTTTAGTTAATGTTTGGTTTTATTGTTATTTTTTTTCATATTTTGAATTTTACATAATAATTTATTTTCGTTACTTAATCAATTTTACCTGATTTTAAATTTATTTAAACTTAATTAATAGTAATAAAATTAATTAAATCAATTATATGCGATTTTTAATATCCAGATTTTAGTTTACACATAAATTTAATATTTAAACAACTTAAAAATTTAAATAATTTCTTTAGTAATTGAAAAATGGAGTATGACGAATTGTCATTCGCAATAATGCTACAATTTCTTTTATAATGCTTCATTTCAATAGATAGTTATCAGTTTTTGGATGAGATTGAATCAATAAAATTCACAAAGTTTCGTAGCCTCTTATTTATTTATAGATAACATTAAACTCATGCATATAGATTAGTTATTTGGTTTTAATTTTTTTTGATAATTTGTATTTAATCTAATAATTTGTTGGTTTTTTTGGTTATTTAATCACTTTTACCTGATTTTAAATTAATTTTAAATTAATTTTACTTTAATAAATTAATAAAAATTAAATAAATAAACATTAATAATAATTAATTTTACATTACTAAAATAATATAAAATTTACATTAATTAATAAATAAATTTTCATAATACATTAATAATTTACAATAATAAATTTTACATAATTATATTAATTACTAATTAACTTAATTAATTATTGAATGTATTATTATATTACAGAAACTGTCCACATTCAAAGCCGACATTTTTAAATAATATTTT
Organism: Caerostris extrusa; assembly: GCA_021605095.1. Lineage (NCBI taxonomy): Eukaryota > Metazoa > Arthropoda > Arachnida > Araneae > Araneidae > Caerostris > Caerostris extrusa. The sequence continues at coordinate 16,188 of BPLR01015632.1, forward strand.
ATGGAAAAGTTTTTTGATACTAACGTTAATTTGGGTAATAAAACATTGATAAACATGAAATTTAAAATATATACATAATATTTTTGTTGAAACTTGGGTAATATATTTAAAAGGTGTAGCTCTTGATTTTACGTAAACATTAGAAGGTGTGTTAAACTAATAACATTTACTTACACATAAATAGATATTATGTATGTATTGAACTAAAAAATGTTCCTATTCGAAAGTATAATTCAGTTTTATAGTCAATAGAATACTTTAAAGCAAAAAATACAAGAAAAATATTTTTAATAATGCAAGTAACTCAGTTCTAAATTAATCAATTTAAAACAGCTCTCATCTCAGTTCTAAATTGGCACATTTAATTCAATAATTTAATTCGATAATTCAATAACTGCAATATGTAAATATAACAGTCAATAGAATCTTTTCAAGCAAAAACAAAAGATACAAGAAAATTTTTTACAAAAATTCAAATAACTCACATCTAAATTAATTTGTTTAAAATAGCTCTCATCTCACACTAAATTAATATAATTATTTTAAACTAAAACTGAGTTTTACAGCCAATAGAATCATTTAAAGCAAAAAAAAAAAAATAATAATAATAATGTTTTTAACAAAAAAAAGTGGAAGTATTAGAACTGAGTTAAATGAAAATGTATTTAAAAATCTTTTAGTTCATTGCATACTTATAAAAAATTCATTAGATTTTGTAAATTTTATTATATTCTGAAAATTATTATAATAGTTATCGTATTTCAATGCAATAGATAAATAAGAAAATAAAAAATAAATAAATAATTAATAAAGTTTTCAATGCATGAATTCAGCATTTTAACATCTCATGATAAATTCATGTATCTGATATCTCATAATGGTTTCCGAAAGCTAAAGTTCTGATTTCTAAAATAAAACAATAGAGAATTTTTGCATACCTTATTTTTTATAATACGGTATTTTTTTTTTTTTCTCCCTAGTGCGCATGATCATAGGAAATTGCGCATGCGTATCTGTAATAATATTTTCTATGAGCATGCGCCCTGGGAAAAAAATACCGTATTATAAAAATACGGTATGCAAAAACTCTCTAATATAAAATAAATTCGAATTTTGTTTCACAAAAATCGTGATTTGAAGGTCTTGGGTTCCTTTAATCAAGTAAAACATGTTAAAGAATTTATTTTACTTGATAAAATATCTAAATGTATTACCAAATCTAGAGAAAAAAATATTAACTCAAATAAGCAGCAAGTATTTAATACTTCGCTACTACTGGCTTCCTTTAGCATGTTGGTTTACCATGTATTTCGTTCTGTAAATAAAACGGCGTATGTAGATTATTTTTATTATATATTACTATTTTGAATAATATTACTATCTGTAATATCTCATGAAATACACACGATGATTAGGAAATATTGAAATTTTTTTTATCACAGTAGCAGTTTTATGTAGATGTCCGAGTGATTCGCGCTCTTGCACTCGGTGCCACAGGTTTCAGATTCAAGTTCAATAAATAACGATAATCATATAAAAGACCAACCTATATAACCAAATCATAATAAATAAATCACGATACTTGAATAGAAGACCAATCAGTTTTTCAAAATAAATGTACAAGTTTTGAAAATTAAAGTAGCGAGTATTTAATATTTTGCTGCTACTGGACATACTTTAGCATGTTGGTTCGCCATCTGTTTCGTTCTGTAAATAAATCTGCGTTTATAGATATGGCCCAGAAAATATTTTTATCGATCAACAAAGGATTATGCTTTATTGTCTTTTGATATTTTTTTTTCAAAGATAACATGATGATTGTTGTTTTCAAAATAACAACCAGGAGATATATCAGTACTGTTTCGGTTTCACTTGATATCCTTTGAGGGTCAATACAATGGTACATGTCAGTGAACCTAAGTGTTTGATTATCAGTGGCTTCTTATTTCAATCAGATGTAGCGATAAGAAATATCAATATTTAGGAATTTCGAAATTTTTTTTTTTTTCTTACAATTTGAAGTAATAACAAAAATTTTTATATGTTTTAATTCAGAAATACTTTACATGAATAAGAATAAAATATAAATATTTTATTGATTACCACAAATTAATAATAGAAATTCAATAAGTTTTTTCATCCATATGTGTTGGGATATTCGAAATAAAATATTTTTGTGCAAAAGATGAACTTCATTAATGACATATAAAAAATCATTAAACACATTATTACATTATACAATAAAAATTCATTGTGATAGACAATAAAAAACTAAATTTTGCTCTGTGCTATAATATTTTATAATTATTATTTTTCTAAATTGTATACGGTTCATAATATTTGTAGAAAAAATTAATTTTTACCATTTGAATAGTATAATTTTATAGTAATCAAATAATTTACATTATTTGATACAGTAATACACTATTGATAAGTCGAAATACATTTGAATTTGAGCAAGGGGTGCTCTTGCATTGCTTAGATGGAAATATGGTCGTGTAGGTGAAATCACGGTTACAATGCTTTAATAAAAATTTTTAATTTCTGATCTAATAACTTATAATTTTTTTTATTTGTAGACGAGGATTGTCCCCCCAACTCTAAATACCAGTCTTGTGGTACAGCCTGTCCTCTGACTTGCGAAAACCACAAGAACCCACCAAAGGCATGCGTCCTCATGTGCAACCCTGGTTGCCACTGCGATGAAGGTTACGTCAAGACAAAGGACGGAAAATGCGTCTTGCCACAAAACTGCCCAGGACAAGGTTTGTCTAGACGACTTCTGAATTCTGAAGAAATACCACGCTAACGGTTAAACATTTTTCTTTACAAAGTGTTCCTCGTTGCATATATCTGACTAACACCCTTAAAAAGTAATAGATTCGTCCATTTTCGTCTTAAAAGCAGATGTTTACTTTTCCACGCAATCGATAGATGAACTATATTTGGTTTCCAATACGTCGTCTCGCTAAATGCTGTCTTTTCTGACATATGGTGGTATCTGGCGGCTGAAAAGCGGACAAATAAATGGGCTCGAATTTCAGGACAAGAAGCCTTGACGTTCAGTTAAGGAGGAATATATTTTAACCATTTTTAGATAGCATTTTCTGGTAGAGGTCTTCTTAGATACCCCCTTTTTATTAGGGATTAGCGGGCATTTGAGCTTTTAAAAAAGTATTTATTCAATTTGTGTTTCAGAATATACAGTTGTGTGCCATGTTAAGAAACCCATATCAGTAATTGCTTTAAAAACTACTTATTTATAATAAAAGATGACAATAACTGCCTTTTTTAATTAAATGTATTAGGTGGGGCGTTCTGACTGATTGTGCTTACAACATCTGTACAAATATTGTTTTGGTTTGATTTGTTTTGACGCTCTACGGTCTTTTGCGCAAACTTTGGGCTAACTGGACACAGACCATCAGGTTAACGTGGATTCAGAACCACTCAGAAACATCTATGCCACCGCCAGGATTCGAATCTGAAGCCTGTGGTAACAGAGGTCAGAGAGCTAGCCAATTGACCATCAGACCGCAAATATTGTTTTAAGAACTGGCAACACTGAATTGTGAAATTATTAAGATTTTATAGAGAAGTGATTGGTGTGCTCACAAGGCACCATAATATACCCCTCCACGAATTTTTCTGTAAAAATGACCAAGAGTGTCATCTATATTATGATGGTATGAGTACAGAGCAATAACTGAGGACCTATCGTTGCAAAAGAAACAACGGAAAAAGTTTCAAGGCAGACGTCACACAAAATCCACTGGTTTTCGTGGCACAGCAATAAGTGTCTTGTTATGTTTTCTGACGCAGTCTGATTCTCACCGGACTTTCATATGGAGAGCGCCAGGTACCCGTTCCACCATACCGTTAAATGGCTCGTTTTGGGGAGGAATTATTCTTTTAATTGTAACGAGATGAATATGTTTCATTTCACCGTGCAAACGTAAACGAAGATGACTTCAATTGGAGGATAAAATGGTTCCATGAATAAATGATTGAATACCACCGGAACTTACATAGTCATATTAATTTTTAGCAATATAAATGTAATAGGGTATTTTCCACAATGAATAAGACATAACACACTACTGTAGTACCAGAAATACTTGCAACAAAAAACGTACTTAATTTATAAGAAATGATTCCATGAATTTTGCATAATAAATGCAATAAAATGTAATAATTTCCACAATGAAAAAAAATAACGCAATTCTGTTTCATAAGACTTTTGACAATTGTTTTACATTGCATGTATACATTTTCATATTTTAAAAACATTTAATATTTAGGATTTAGAGGTATTTTAATTTACAAATTTATTCAAAATTAATGAAAGCGCAAGGCAACTTAACTCGAAAAACATAAAAGATCTTTATTTCTTATTATTTTACAAAATACGTATGAAACAAATACTATGATAAAAAAAAAATAAGTTATTATATTCTAATATTTAGTTCTGTTCTTTAACCTCAAACTTGTGTTCTTTTAACAGAAGTCTGCGGTGAAAACGAGCGTTACACTGGATGCGGCACTGCGTGTCCCCTGACTTGTGACAACTACGACAACCCACCCAAAATCTGCAACCTCATGTGCAAAATTGGATGCGAATGTCAAGATGGATTTGTCAGGAGTGCCGACGGAAAATGTGTCTTGCCCGAAGAATGCCCCGGACGTGGTGAGTACATCCAGCTTCGTGCTTGTTTTATATCTGACATTCAATTACTGGGCCTGATTTACAAGAGATATTTACGAATATATACTAACAGAAACTTAATAGCTTGAAAACATCCAAATCTTTCCATAATCGATAAAGAAATCGTTTGTTAGGAGGAACTGTTGCTTCTTATCCCACTTGGCAGACAACTAGATCAAGTCCACAAACCCGCATTGGCTCTTGGTTGAAGGAAAAGGGGACAGCTTCTGTTGTGATGGAGCACCCGTAGGTAGAAGTTTGACTTGGCTTCGTGACGCTCACTTATTTACGGGGGGTAGGGTTGTCCAGTCCTACTTCCAATGTTCTACAGTCATATTAGACCGCGACCTACCCTACTGTTTAAAATAATTTCCGAACAACTACAAATATCCATGGCCCCTCCGGAACTCTAACTTGAAAGCTGTTGCACTAAGCGCTAGTCACTTGACCATTCAGGCCCAAAAGGAACTATTATGACATTGCCCAGGGCACAGCAGTTTTGAAAGAAGTATGTTTAATAATTATGGTGCAATTTTGCTTGTCATCTAATATTTCTTTTGATATTGTGCCATTTAAAATTGAAATTATTAAAAACTAAAATTATTTTTATTATAATTAAAATCCCTTCGTCATTAACTTTATTTCCTTTTAAACCCCACTTTTGAATCCCCCAGACTTGGCCGATTGACAATTTTCCACACAACAATTGGCCATACTACTCATCATTGCATTTATATAAGAGATGCTTTCTATGTTTTTTTAATTTTATTTCTGATGCCAAGACAATACAAGTAAAAAAAAAAATAATAACAAGACAAAAAAAAATATATATATATTAAATAATAAGCATCCAAACAAGTAAAAAAAAAAAAAATAACAGTGCAAAAAAAAATATATAAAAGAATAAGCATCAAACAAAAACGATGACAGAAGTCTTTGCTTTAAGAGTTTTCTCTCAGGGCAGTAAATCGCTGTCTCCGAGTCGCCGTCAAATACCGCACATCGTTGGAGGTGGTCTCTGTTCATAGAGTTCGCTGATTACATAGGATGCGCTGAGTTACATAGGGTTCGAAAAAGATTTTAATGCGGTGGGGATGTTCTGGTAGGCACATGGCCAGTTAGAAGATGGAACAGAGCGACGCGACAGCATGTCGTCGCGTATTGCTGGGTGTTGTTAAAAGATCTTTGGCTTAATCTCATTTTGAGTTTGTAACATGTGACTTTTAGCCATTATTTGTTTGATATATGATTTTTAGAATGTAGTGACAGTGCCAAAGCTCTCGTTTGAAGTAATCTTGAGCATCTTTTTGCTAGAAAAATTAATGAAGGAAGAATTTGATTTGGCAAATAAAAGTAACTTTCTTTATTATACAACACCTTGTGATATAGGGAATTGTATTAAATTTTCCAGACTTTAATTGAGTACAGCAGTAGGTGAAAACCTTTTTTTTTTTTATTCATATTTTTCATACAAAATAAGCGTTCAATTATTTTTTTTGTGTGTTATGTGTATATGCTTCCAATTTTTTTTTTTTATTATTATTATTATTTTTATTATTTTTTATTTTTATTTATTTTTTTTTTTTTGACAACTGAATTATCTTCTCCTTCACTGTCATTTCAGCTGAGGGAGGAAAGCAACTGCCACGATGAACCCGATGGTGGAATGTGCCGAGGTTATTTCCCCATGTGGTACTATGACGAAAGCTCCATGGACTGCAAAGAGTTCGTTTATGGTGGTTGCCAAGGAAACGGAAACAGATATGGATCAAAGGAAGAATGCTTGAAGAGCTGTGCTCGTAAGTTACTGTTACATTATCTAATTTAGTTCATTACTTCGATTAAATTTTTGTTGCAATTGAATGCATCAAAGAAATTCAGTTAACAATTTTTTATTTTTTTTTTTTTGTGAAATATCATTTAATAATTTAGCAGTTAGTTAGCATTAGTTACATGTAACTTGAACCTGGTACTTCTTTTAAATGGCTTCCTTTTTTAAAAATAGTTTTACCTTAACTAAACAACAATCTATTTCTCTAAAATTTTTGTTATTGCCTCTTACAGAAAAGAATTATGAGCAAATTTGTGACCTTCTAAACTTGATATCTATTTGTGGCTAAATATTTATTAATGATTTATGATGACTTAATAACAACAACAACAAAAAAAAAACGATCATAAATTAACTCCGTTAAAAGTTTGAAAAAAAAATTTCATTTAATACGATTGCAGTTTGATCAAAATATTTTAAAATAAGGCTATATTAAAAAATTTATTTTACTGTATACTACATCATCTAAAATTTTTTTTAGGTTTTTATGAACCCTTAATAAATTTATAGGTAGTGACATACATAACTAATTAAAATCTTTTGATTTCTGTACTTTTTTTTTTTTTTAAGTACAATTATAAATATTTTCACGTGGAACAGAATATAAAAATAAAAATAAATCTTTTACCTGAATCCTTTTTTAGCCAACAATGAACAAAAATATTGTTTTCTCAACCAGTATTTAAGCAATATGAACAATTGGCCTACATAAAATTAATCTACCTACACTTTAGTGCATTATATTTATTTCTTGGAAGATCTATGACAGCGATATCACACGACGGTCTCCAGACGGTTGATGGAATTGTGTATGCCCTGAACCGTTCCTGTCACAAGAAAAGGCGATTTGAAATTATCTCGATTCAATCCCAACAAGTTTTAAACGAAACTGTTTCTCTTATTCACTTTACCTATTAATATTGCCAAACCCCAAAAGTGTCCAACTTTTTACATGTTGTTCTAATGCAGCTGACAATACAGAGACAGTTAAGCTTTTATGCCATAAGAAAGGACTGCACCGCTGATACTCAGTTAGCACTACCCAAGGGGTACGTGTGTAGCTTAAAAGATATGCTACAGACGCGAGTAACACTACCCCCACAACTCGCTTTACGATCCTATTAGACCGGGACCTACGGTTCAAAGTGGATTCCGAACCACTGCAAACATCCATGGACTCGAACCCTGTGGTACCGAGCTCAGACAGCTAGCCACTCGGCCATTAGACTACACCAATTTTGTACATTTTTAAATATATTGTATCCATTATTTACACAAATGATCTTTGCAGACATCTTCAAGGCTGATGCCGACACCTGCGACTTGCCAGCCGAGACCGGCAGGTGCAGAGGATACTTCCCCAGGTTCCACTTCGACAAGGCCTCCGGGCAGTGCAAGAAGTTCGTGTATGGTGGCTGCGGAGGAAACGCCAACAACTTCAAGACCGAAGACGACTGTAATAGTGCCTGCGGAAACCGTGCTGGTAGAGTGCATTTTCTTTCTTTTACTTTATTTTACGATACATGAAAACATCTGTTGCACAATCATCTGTTGCACAAATCATCATCTGTTGCACAAATTGTATAACTTTTGTAATGAGGCATCTGTAGTTAAACGATAGATTTCCCCTACCTTTTTAATCAGGGGTGGGGAATCAGACATCCCCAATCAGTCCGACTTAGTCGGCTATCGGATCTTTACCGTAATTTCATGTACTTTGATCTTTACTAATAATGGATTGAGAAGCATATCTATAAAAAGAAATTTTTGCAAAATTTAAGTATTTTTTTTTTTTTTCTTCTCATTTTAAGGTGTAGGTGTTTAAGGTTAACTCATTTAAAAATATTCTTACAAAAAGCATATATCCCATAAAATTAACAGATACCAAAATAGTATAGAATAACTGAAGACAAACAAAAGAAAATATGCATTTGAGCCCAAAGATTCTATTTTTGTACTACATTATTTTTCCCTCAATGTGACTACATTATTACACTACATTATGTGACATAGAATTTTTGTTAGTGGTTCAGAATCCACGTTAAACTGTAAGTCCCGGTTTAATTAATCTAAAGTGTGCACTGAATGACCGTAGAGTGACGAAACAAACCAAATCAATATTAGAATATCTTCTATCCTTGTTGACAGCAACAACGATAGCTTTTTATAAGCCTCAGTGCTGAGAAAAGTTTCTCAAAACTTTTCTTGATTTGCATCTAAATCAATAACTGTCTTTGCTATTGGCTGCATTATAGAAGGATACGAATTATTTGTTCTTAACATTTAATTTTAATGTTAATTCCTAGAATTTTGATAAAAAAAAAAAAAAAAGAAATTATTTTAAAAAAAAAGTCGGGAATTGAATTTTCTTAACCGAATCCTTACTCCAACTCCTCATATCTGTTTTTAACAATTTATTGAACTAACAAATAATCTTTATGTATAATTTACTGTATTTTGACTATGAAAAAAAAAGCTTATAATGATACTCAGCCTGAAAGTCAATTTATTATTTTACAGTTAAAGGCTCTCATAGATGTAAAACAACAGTGTAGCCCTTTGAACAGTGTGTGTAGAGCAGTTGAATATCTCATTACTTTAAAGCAATTAACACTGTTTTAAACGGAAAAAATCCCACAATTTTTAATGTTAATGAAGCAGAAAAACGCTTTATTTTAACCTACTTCGTAAATAATTTTGTTTTTAACTATATAAAATTCATTATAGAAAAAGAGATTATTTTTAATCTAGAATTTAGATTGAAAAACAAATCTGCAGAGCATTAGAGAACAGTTTTCAAATAACTGTTTTTTAAAAAATAATTTAATCTATAATTAAAGTTCCACTTTTCCATATATTTCTTCAACTAACTCGACATTTGTATTGCTCTTTTACTATATATCTTTCTTTTTAATTTTTAATACTTTCGTTTAAATAGAGCTTTGGTTCAATTGATTCTATCGAAAGAATCGATTCTTTGTTGGATATGCAAATACAATATTAATTTATTCTGAAATGGAGGCTAAATTCGCTACTAAATTGTCAAGATTTTGTGAATGATGTATTTTGAGACATGGATCCCGTGAAAAGGATATACAGGGGATTATATAGTAATTAAAGTATCACATTCAAAATGCTGTAAAAGAAGAACTACTTATCACATTGACTTCAAATGTGAACTGAAGATACCGAAGAAGGGGGAAAAAGTACGGCAGTTCCAAATTGTATTAATAGCTGGCGCTGTAAGCGCATAAAGAAAGTGAATTCGGCTGCCACTGATATTTTGAATCGAAATGACAACATATTTGGCATAAATTGCACATTAAACCACCTATAATGTTCGTTGTGCTCGATTGTTTCTGTTTTTGACGGAAAAAAGGTTCCAAATCATTCAACAATTGTGACACTGCGAGTAGAAAGCCGCACCACCGCGGCAAGGTCATATCAAATTGGATAGGAAAAATCGATGGAACTTTTTTTTTTTGATGCAATACCGTTTCCCCTTCTTCAAGTATCTTCAGTTCAAATGTGAACTCATTGTGACGAGTCGTTCTTTTTTTTACAGCATTTTGAAAGCGGGACTTTAATTATAATCACACTGTACATTAAAAGTTTCTTTTTAATCTTTAGTATTTTTCAATGAATGATTTCTTACTTTTCAATGAATGTATTCCAGCCGCTCTTGGATCGCCCAGATTGCGACAAGCCTGCCGAACCTGGTCTGTGCAGAGCCTACATTCCTCGTTACTACTACGATCAAGAAGCTGGACAATGCAAGAAGTTCATTTACGGAGGATGTGGTGGAAACCGAAACAACTTCAACACCGAAGATGAATGCTATAACAAGTGTGGAGGTAACCAATCAGATTGAAATTATTCTTATAGAACAAAAAAGTATTGTAATACAGTTCAAATGCTGTATTTGATCATCACAGTAATAAGCATTAAAAATTTGGAAGAAAAGAATATTTATCACAGTGTAATACAACGCACCCTAATAAACTGTGCAATTAAAAAATATTAATATGTCTAGTCGTAAATGGCACAGGTTAGCGGTCAAACTTTACGGCATGCGTTTCACTCAAAGGTTTCCAGAAATGAGGAGTGTTAATTCGCTATAAGTGGAAGCTCAGTTCCCAATTAGTCGCAGGCTGCATGCCTGAACTGTTACGATATGTTGAACCTGATGGCCGAGTAGCTAGCACTCTGGTGCTCGATGCCACAAGTTTCGGGTTCGAACCGGAAAGTACCATGGATGTTAGTGGTGTTTTTCTGAACCAAATCCACTTTTAAAATCGTAGATCCCAATCTAATATGATCGTACGGCATTGTGGGGTAGTGTTTCTCACATCCGTAGAATATCTTCAAGCTACATGTGCCCCCTGGGTAGTGTCAAATGAGTAACAACGGTGCGCCCTTTGCGTATGGCATACAAAAATTAACTTCAATATTGCCAGATGCGCAGTATAACAACTTTTACAACATGTATTTCAGTCAAATGTTTCAGAATTGTTAATTTGTCATAGGGGGAGGCTTAGTTCACAAAAGGACGCAGATGAGTTGTTTTAACTTTTGATATAGGTTTAAGTTCAAGGTTTCAGAAACGAGGAGTGTTAATTCACGATAAGTGCAGTGTACGAGTTGTTCATATTTTTATTCTTTTTTTTTTTTTTTTTTTTTTTTTTTGAAAATTCCATGTAACAATAAAATGGCAATGGACATATCAATCACGGAGTTCCTTCGAGGTATTAAATATCACGAAAATCTCCACACATCCTAATTACTGAAAAGAAACTTAAAACTGTTATGTAATTTTAAGGAATATTAATAAACTAAGTTCAACACAACTAAAAAAGTTTAGATAGTTTTCTGTGATTTTTCAAAAAGTCTAGCTTCAAGAAAGATTTATTTATTTTAATCTAAATTTAATTTTAAAATCCCTACCAGAGGCTAGTGTATAACAATAAAAGGAAATGTAATTTGAAAATCACGAAAGATTGTTCTTAGTAGATCATAGCAATACGTAA
>BPLR01015634.1:0-156177 GCA_021605095.1 Caerostris extrusa
AAAAAGCACCTATTTACAAAAAACAGTATAACATGGTTAGTATGATGGTTAATATGGAGTATGTCTCCTGACGATGCAATACAGGCCTTACAACGCCTAGGGGCATGCTGAGTATCAAATTATCAATCTGATCTGGGGAATATTACACCACTCATCAAGCAATGCCCTCCGAAGTTTCGGTTGACAGGTGGGAGGGGGTTGACGGGTTGCAATTCGTCGGCCAAGCATATCCCACACATGCTCTATTGATTCAAGTCCGGTGAGTATGCTGGCCAATCCATACGGGTGATATCCGCCAATTGAAGGCATTCGTCTACAATGTTTGCACGGTGAGTGACGGGCGTTGTCATCCATAAACAGAAATTCAGAACACATGGCGCCCCGAAACAAATGTACATGTTGTTCCAGAATGACATCCCGAAAGATGTGGCCTGTCATCGTTACACTCTGAACATGCAGGTCAGTTCTGGAACCAAGAATAATTCCTCCCCAAACGAACCATCTGGCACCACCGTAACGGTGTCTTTCAATGGTGTTCTCTCTTGGTGGTACCTGGCGATCTCCATATGAAAGTCCGGCGAGAATCAGACTGCAAACTAAACCTGACTCGTCGGAAAACATCACACAAGACCACTGTTGCGGTGTCCACAATGCATGCTCTCTACTCCAGGTTAATCGCAGGCGACAGTGAGTTGCGGTAAGTGGAACACATCTGACAGGCCTACGAGCATATAGACCAATGTGCCCTGAGCGTCTGTACACGGTCTGCCTTTGAAACTGTCGTACCGGTGGCTGAAGAGAGCTGATGAGACAGGTCTGATGCTGTGCTCCGTCTGTTTCTTTGGCAGTAACTGCTAAATACCGGTCCTCATTCGGCGTTGTAACTCGGGGGCGTCCTGTGCTGTAACATCTACTCACATTACCATCATCTTGGAATCGTTGCCAAAGCCTGGAGATGACACTATGGGCGATTCCAAGTTTCTCGGATACTTCCAGCTGGGTAAGTCCACATTCCAGTCGTCCGATAATTCTACCACTTAAAAATCATCCAAATGCTTCCTTTGTGCCTTAACTATGCGGTCATGGCACTGAAAGGCTTTTAAAGCGCTTGTGAACAATTTTACTTCTTTGGCACCATTCCTTATATACCCCTCTCTTACACTCTCGTCATTGTGACGTACTATCCGCGCCATCTGGTGGTTTCCTGTAATTTGCATATTCTTCTTCAAGATGTGTGATAATTCTACAGGTGAAATTTTTATTTTAGAGTTCAATTTCTGTGTAATTCTGAATTATCATTAATTTATGGACATGAGTATACATTGATTTTTAATAACTATTAATCAATAACATTTTCAAGAATTAAATTTCTTTTACAATAGTAACAACTTTTTTTAACCTAAAATAATTATTCTAGATATGAAGAAAACAGTATTTCAATCGGAATTCTTGAATTTTATTCTCCAGACATCTCCCTCAAAATTCATTTAAAATATCAACACCTTAAAATAATAATCAATAAAATTTTTCTACTAATATATTAATACATATCATTATTAATGTTATGTATTAAAATAATACATATCTATTAATATATTAAATGAAAGAAAAGGTTTCGAAACATTATTTCCTCGAAAAATTAGTGAACAGTCACTTTTTACTGCAACTTTTGCTGCCATTCTGTAGAATTTTTTTGAAATACAGCGATGAAAAATACATGGATTTTAATAACTATTTTTATTATTATTATCATGGATAATAAAAATTGGTATTCTTACAAAATGAAGAGTACATTTTCAAGAATTAAATCTCTTTTAAAATAGTAACAATTCTTTTTTAACATTATCATTCTTCACATTTTAACATTATCATTCTTCACATTTTAACATTATCATTCTTCACATGAATCAAATATTTCAAACAGAATTTTAAAAATTTTATTCTCCAGACATCTCCTTCAAAATGAACTCGAACAATCGAATGCCTTAAAATTCCTTTTGAATCCCATGCTTAACATGGAGGCTGTCCTGAACGCCAACAATGCGATAATATATCCTTGCCCCAAAATCCTCTGAAATTAACGAAGGATTCGACATTCCATTCCTGCGACAACACAAGGCTCATAAACTCCAACTAAACTTGTTCAAAATGTTCCCGAATAGAACACGGCGTATCACCCTATTGCCAACACAATAATAATTAAAACTGCCGTTAGTGATTTCCCGCCACTAACACAAGCAGCATCAAAACGGTGGTCGCGCTTATAATTAGCCTGAGCCTAGGCCGCCTAGATAGGGGATGGAATTCTGTGGAAACTGCATTCATAACAGGCCTGTTGTCACTTGTAAAGGGGCGACATACTTGATGGCGATCAATAAACATCAAGAATATTTGGGGGACCGTCGGGCTGTTCTCGGGACAGGAATTTGGAGGTAGAGATTTATCTCGGTGTAAGAAGATGCTGTTGGGGTTTATGAATAAAATATGAGAGACACGACGAATAGTATGGAGGAAGATGGATGGTCTTTTGAGCAGGTGCAAAAGAAATTCGCAAAAAATTTCTAGTAAAAAAAAAGAAATTTTGCTACTGTTTTGAAAGAATATCAGTATATATTAAATATATATATATATATACATATATTATATAATTAAATTACGTATATTACTATGTAATTTAACCATGACTAGTATGTAAGTAAGTAAGTAAGTAGGTTAACCATGATTAGTATGGTAGTAGTTATGTCATTAAGTAATACAACCCAACCTTTATACATCCTATTAATCATCATGCATAATACACTCATGTCCATAAATTAAGGATAATTCAGAATCGCACAGAAATGGAACTCTAAAATAAAAATTTCACCTATAGAATTATCACACACATCTTGAAGAAGAATATGCAAATTACAGGAAACCACCAGATGGCGCGGATAGTACGTCACAATGACGAGTGTAAGAGAGGGGTATATAAGGAATGGTGGCAAAGAAGTAAAATTGTTCACAAGCGCTTTAAAAAGACTTTCAGTGCAATAACCGCATAGTTATAGCACAAAGGAAGCATTTGGATGATTTTTTACGTGGTTGAATTATCGGACGACTGGAATGTGGACGTATCCAGCTGGAAGTATCCGAGGAACTTGGAATCGCCCAGAGTGTCATCTCAGGCTTTGGCAACAATTCCAAGATGATGGTAATGTGAGTAGATGTTACAGCACAGGTCGCCCCCCAGTTACAACGCCGAAGGAGGACCGGTATTTAGCAGTTATGCTAAAAGAAACAGACGGGAGCACAGTATCAGAGCTGTCTCGTCAGATCTCTTCAGCTACCGGTACGACAGTTTCAAGGCAGACCGTATACAGACGCTTAGGGCACATTGGTCTATATGCTCGTAGGCCTGTCAGATGTGTTCCACTTACCGCACTTACTGTCGCCTGCGATTAAGCGCAAACAGAGCATGTATTGTGAACACCGCAACAGTGGTCTTGTGTGAAGTTTTCCGACGAGTCCAGGTTTAGTTTGCAGTCTGATTCTCGCCGGACTTTCATATGGAGAGCGCCAGGTACCCGTTACCACCAAGAGAACACCATTGAATGACACCACTACTATTAAATACTTTTTATTCATCCACTCAAGTTCAAATACATTTTTGAACTTGTAGGCTGACACTGACTGTTAATACAGTTTTTTTCAAATATTAATTCATTAATTAAATTTAATTAATTTATTTTAGTTTTTAGATTTAAGTTGCATATATCTACCAACAGATGGCGCCAGATAAAAGTTAAAAAATGAATGAAAATCATTTATAAAGGACTTTCTGCAATATAATGTGACCAAAAAAGTAGGAATTGATTAAAAATTTTTTATATTACTTGTTTAATGTAGATTTATGGAAATAAGCATACATTAATGATATTAATTCGTAGGAAAATAAAGCCATAAGATTAGTAATACAGAATACAGAATAGTAGATACAGAAAGTAAGATTCTGTATCTACTATTCATATCTACCATTTCTGATCCCAGTTGAAAGAAATGTACATTCTTTAACAATTACATAATAACAACCTATCATTCAACTAACAGCAGATAAGTAGTATAATGGATATTTATACTCATGTCCATAAATTAAGGATAATTCAGAATCACACAGAAATTGAACTCTAAAAAAAAAATTTCACACGCAGAAATATCACACACATCTTGAAGAAGAATAGGCAAATTACAGGAAACCACCAGATGGCGCGGATAGTACGTCACGATGACGAAAGTGTAAGAGAGGGGTATATAAGGAATGGTGGCAAAGAAGTAAAATTGTTCACAAGCGCTTTGAAAGCCTTTCAGTGCAATAACCGCTTAGTTATGGCGCAAAGGAAGCATTTGAATGATTTTTTACGTGGTAGAATTATCGGACGACTGGAATGTGGACGTACCCAGCTGGAAGTATCCGAGGAACTTGGAATCGCCCAGAGTGTCAACTCCAGGCTTTGGCAACGATTCCAAGATGATGGTAATGTGAGTAGATGTTACAGCACAGGTCGCCCCCGAGTTACAGAGCCGAATGAGGACCGGTATTTAGCAGCTACTGCCAAAAGAAACAGACGGAGCACAGCATCAGACCTGTCCCGTCAGCTCTCTTCAGCTACCGGTACGACAATTTCAGACGTTTAGGCGCATTGGTCTATATACTCGTAGGGCCTGTCAGATGTGTTCCACTTACCGCAACTCACTGTCGCCTGCGATTAACCTGGAGTAGAGAACCTGCGTTGTGCACCGCAACAGTGGTCTGGTGTGTTGTTTTCCGACGAGTTCCAGGTTTAGTTTGCAATCTGATTCTCGCCGACTTTCATATGGAGAGCGCCAGGTACCGTTACCACCAAGAGAACACCATTGAACGACACCGTTACTGTGGTGCAGGATGGCTCGTTTGGGGAGGAATTATTCTGGTTCCAGAACTGACCTGCCTGTTCAGAGTGTAACGATGACAGGCCACGTCTATCGGGATGTCATTCTGGAACAACATGTACGTTTGTTTGGGGCGCCATGGGTGCTGAATTTCTGTTTATGGATGACAACGCCCGTCCTCACCGTGCAAACATTGTAGACGAATGCCTTCAATTGGAGGATATCACCCGTATGGATTGACCAGCATACTCACCGGACTTGAATCCAATAGAGCTTGTGTGGGATATGCTTGGCCGACGAATTGCAGCCCGTCAACCCCTCCCACCTTTCAACCGGAACTTCGGAGGGCATTGCTTGATGAGTGGTGTAATATTCCCCAAGATCAGATTGATAATTTGATACTCAGCATGCCTAGGCGTTGTAAGGCCTGTATTGCATCGTCCGGGAGACATACCCCATATTAACCATTATACTAACCATGTTATGCTGTTTTTTGTAAATAGGTTCTCTTTTGAAATTTGCTCCAGGGAGTAAAAATCGCAATTTTTATTAATTATGTCAAACATATAGCATCTTTTTTGCTCTTTACCTTTTTTTTTAATAAATAGACTTTACAAATAAGTCAAATTTGTTTTGCTTCTGTCTCTTATCTTTGCCTGAACTTATTTATCCTTAATTTATGGACATGAGTGTATCATCATTAGCATTACCTGATGGCACGTATAATAATGTACTGTAAAAATTCAGAATCAGTTGTAGAATACAAAATTCTAAAGCTAACCCAGAAAGTTGATTAATCTATGAAATATTTATTTGTAAAAGTTTTCATAAAATTTATTTACATCCTATTTCTTATCTTAAGTATTTAATAATAAATTTTTACCACAAAAATAACAACAAACACTATTCTTACAACAAGAAAGGAAAAAGTCTGACTATTTAAGATTCACGAACACTTCAGTTATTTTCTGCTGAGCGTAGTATTATTAAACCCTAAATAAAGATTACCCATGGATCATTTATGCATAGTTTTCTATGCATTTTTCTTTTATATTTTTAGTTTTTAATGGTTACGGAATGCTTTGTCTAGTTTCTATAAATTTCAAGGCGTTCGTTATGTGAAATATAGTTTACTATAGTAAGTACTAAAAACAAGTAATATAAAAATTTTTTTAAAGTCAATTCCTACTATTTTTTCCCTCTTTTTGCAGAAAGTCTTTTATAAATAATTTTCATTCATTTTTTTAAGTTTATCTGGCGACATCTATTGGTAGATATATGCAATTTAAATCTAAAAAAAACCTAAAGTTGATTAATTCAATTTAATGAATGATTTAATATTTGTGAAAACTGTATATTAACATCCAGTGTCATCCCCTACAAGTTAAAAAAATGTATTTGAACTTGAGTGTGCCCCAAAAGTAAGATCGATTTTTATTTTCTCAAAAATTCTTTATTCATTCTTCCAAATCTATTTCATCGCCTTCAAAATAATCCCCTCCGGACACAATGCACTTATTCCACGTTTTTTCCCAATCCTCAATGCAGGCTAAAAGTCATCGGGCCGGGATAGCCTTCAAAGCGCTGATTAACGTTGAATCTCTTCAATCGAATCTACTCGCAGAACAGTGTCCTCGGAGTGGTATTTTGAGTTTAGGGAGAAGCCAGAAGTCGCAAGGTGTTAAAATGATGGTTTTGGAACGATAAGGGTTTTATTTTGGGCGAAAAAGTCAAAGAATCAATGCTATGTAAGCTTGGGCATTCAGTGTTTTTGGTACCCATCGAGATTGGACGCGTTTGAAGTCCAAAATGAAATTGACGTATCCTTTTGAAATTCCAACATCATCAGCAAGGTACTTGTAAATTGACAGTTTGCAAGCACCAATTTTTTTTGGACGTGAGCTTCGTCGGTTGAGGTGGAGGGTCGACCAGTGGGCTCTTCGTCTTCAACGCGTTCTCTGCCTTCTTTGAACTGTTTATTCCACTTGTAAACATTTCTTTCAGTTATCGAATGCACACCGAATGCCTTCTGCGACATTCTATACGTTTCCGCAAACGAAATTGAATGCAAGTTCTTTGCTCAATTTATTCAGACATTTCAAAATCGCCGGCATCAGTTTGGGCGCCTCGCAAAGCCAAGCGTCACTCAAACACTCATGAATATTTTGACGTGAAATTTAACACAGATGTCAAGGACAGTGCCAGCACCCCAAGAAAGAAAAAATTGAAATTTCATAAGCCCCGGAATTTTAAATTGAAAATAGGTCTTACTTTTTGGACACAGTAATATATTTTATATATATATATATACAAATGTAGTGCATTTCCGGTGCATGGTAAATTAAAATAATCGAAATAGATGGCATATCATATTGTGTAATAAAAAATTGAGTTTCGTTTTGTAGATTCTTTTCTCCTGAAAATTGGAAAGATTCCAAAATGATAAGATTTTACAAAGAAGTATTTCCTTGGAAGTTTGTAAACAACATCGTATAAACCCTGTCATATTTTCAATAACTTTGTAACAATAATGTATTGAGGTTAATATAAGTACATATTATTATGTACTTATATATGTGTATTGACGTTATGTATGTGTTACTGAGATTAAAAAAATAATTACAAAGAAATATTTCCATGGAAGTCTTTAAACAACATAGCAGGGTGCAAAAAGAAATTCATGGAAATTTCTGGTAAAAACAAATTTTTACATAAGTGATGCTGTTAACTATTTTGAAAGAATATCAGTACTTGAGTTACGCAATTAAATTATTAAATTGCGCATACTGTTCCTGTCGACCCTGTCATATTTTCAATAACTTTGTAACCATACTGTATTGAGGTTGATATAGGTACTTAATAATATGTAATGTGTATTGACGTTATGTATATGTTAATGAGATAATAAAATAAGATTTTACAGAGAAATATTTCTATGGAATTCTGTAAACAATATCTTTTAGACCTTATAATATTTTCAGTAACTTTGTAACAATACTGTATTGAGATTAATATAGGTACATAATAATATATAATATGTATTGACGTTATGCATATGTTACTAAGATTAAAAAACAACTAAAATTTAAAAAATTTTACAGTCGATTCCTACTTTTTTTCTCACTCTATTGCAGAAAAGTCCTTCACAAATAAAGTCGAAATTTTCTTCTTACATCGGGCGCCATCTATTATCAGATATATGCAACTTAAATAAAAAACTAAAATGAATTAATTAAATTTAATGAATGAAATAATATTTGAAAAACTGTATTAATATCCAGTGTCAACCACTACAAATTCAAAAAAAGTATTTGACCTTGAGTGGAAGAATAAAAAGTATTTATGAACGATAGAAAATTTCAACAAGATATATATAGGGAGAGTGTGAACTAATAGTATTAATTGAAATATAATATTTTACAAAGAAATATTTCCATGGAATTCTGTAAACAACATCGTTTAGACAATGTCATATTTTCAATAGCTTTGTAACAATAATGTATTGAGCAGGAAATGTTATGATACAAACAAAAAATAAAATTCAATACTGAAATATTTTTGTCGCTTGTAGTCCATGGTAGGGCTGTACGCCGAGGCCACTTGATAGATGTTGCCGAAAAGTTTATGAATTAAATATGAGTAGGGGGAAGAACAGCAACATGAAATCGGATTTTGTATCCGCAAGACATTTTGAAAACACCTAAAACATCTTTTAAACAAGAGAGGCAGAGGTAATGTTTGCTTTTCTGATGATAGAAGATGTTTAAAATTGTAAGCGATGAGTCACTCTAGTGATTTCAATACACAATTATTTTAACCTGTCAGCAATAACACGGAAAGAATTTGGATCCCAAATTTCTTCGGACTTTATTGGCGGACTGGTGGCCTAGTAGCTCCTGGCCTTTGGTATCCCAGGTTTCAGGTTAGAATAATGGCAGTGGCATGAATGTTTGTGAGTGGTTCAGAATCCACGTTAAACTGTAGGCCCCGGTCAGTTCAGCCAAAGTGTGCACAAAATAACCATAGAGAGACCAAGTGACTTTATTGATAACGGTGGAAAGTTCTCAAAAAAAAAAAAAAAAATTACACATTTTGGCTGTAATATCGTAAAGTAGATGAGTGTTGTAGCATTAGAATATGCTAAATTAAGAATTTTTCCATCCTCCTTTAGAGTGTTGTGGTTGTAACATTAGAATATTAGATATTACAAATACACATCCTTTAATATTGAATTGTAGGAGAGTGTTGTATTAGAGTATGGCAAAAGAACATTTCACTACTCCTACAATCTATTCAATATTAAAGGATGTATATTTGTAATATCTAATGTTGTTGTTCTAATGCAGCTAGCAATATAGAGACAGTTAATCTTTATGCCATAGGCAACCGACGTTAGTCAACTAGCACTACCCAGGGGCACGTGTAGCTTGAAGATAGGCTACAGACACGAGCAACATTGCCCCCGCAACGCTCTACGATCCTATTAGATTGAGACCTACGGTTTAAAGTGGATTTCGGACCACTACAAATGTCCATGGCACTTCAGGGACCCTACGCCGTAAAAAAGAAAAACATCTCTCATCTCGAAATCAACCCTTAGATAGACGTCTTTGATAAATTTAACCTTAGATAGACGGCTTTTTGGCCCACAACGGCCAATATTTCTATGGATGACTTCGTATTGTATAAGAGACGTCAGATTTTTTCACGGATATTTCTTGATACTTAAGTCAGAAAAAGTTTCTTTTCTCATACGAATTATAAAGATTCTAAAACAATAAGAGTTTACAAAGAACTATTTCCATAGAAGCTTGTAAACAACATTGTTTAGACCCTGTCATATTTTCAATAACTTTTGTAGCAATAATGTACTGAGCAGGAAATGTTATGATACAAACAAAAAGGAAATTCAATGCTGAAGTATTTTTCCAGTAATAACAGTCACTGTCAGTAATAACACAAAATAATTTGGATCCCAAATTTCTTCGCACTGTAGAAAATTCTCAAAATATATATATGTTATATTTGCACGTGTAGCTTTAAATTATATTTACACGTGTAGCGTGTGTTAATGTCTTAAGTTGTCTTAAGTTAATGTTAAGTTATATTATCTGCACGTGCAGCGTTAAACTATATTTACACTTGTAGCGTCTGTTAATGTTTAATTTTAAGCGAAATTGGCAACATTATTGTTGTTCTATGAAAATAAAAGACGGCTGAGTGTTGTAATTTACTTTATTGTGGTGAATCTGGGATTCCAGTAAAGTAAATCTGATTTGCAATTCGATTATCGAAAGCATAAACTTTGGTGCTTGAAAGAGATAACGTAGGAATTGTATGATTGTTAGTAAGTGACTTTTTTACGTTAAAATGTATATATATATATTACACTTTGGTTGTAATAGGTATCGTATAGTAGGAGAGTGTAGCATTAGAATAGGCTAAACGAAGAATTTTTTTTCATTATCCTTTAGATTGTTGTGGCTGTAACATTAGAAGTATACATTATAGCATTAGATATTACAAATAATCATCCTTTAATATTGAATAGATTGTAGGTGTAGGTTTTGTAGGAGAGTGTTGTATTAGAGTAGAGGTGGCCAGACCCGAGGCCAGCCATCTGGCCAGATTTATCAGACTTTTACAAATATATTTATTTTAAATTTTCTTTATATTATCACGTTTTAAATGAATTTATTTATTTTGAAATTTTACATCAAATTTCTTAAATTAATCTATTCATTATCTTATAACTGCTTAACATAGATTTCAGAATTTTAAGCATAATATTTCGGCGCCGCTTTTCATTATAAATTTAAATGAAGCATTGCAATCATTTAATGTAGAAAGAAAATGTTTCTTGAAATTGAGTAGCAGGGAAAGCTTTGCATTTATTTTAAATAAATTAACTGCCCTAATTGGAATTTTCATAGGTATATATTTAGGGGTATTCAATTATTATTTAATACAGAAACTTTCAGCATAAAGAGATAAAGTATTTTAATACTGTTTTTCTTTAACGGTATATGTTGTTAAAGTATAATTTAATTATACCGTATTCTATTCTATATATTATATAACTTTCCAAAAAATATACATCAACACTGTATTTTTATTAATAAAACATAATTTGTTTTCTTACAAGAAAATTAAGTGAAAGAGTGTAGGGAAAAATATCGCACTAGTAAAATAAATATTTTTCAATGATTTCATTTTTTTATTTCATTTAAATTCATATATTTTTTATATTTCATTTTGAGTGTTATATATTTCTTCACAGTGGGCGTTTAGTATCATTATTATTATACTATCTATGTTAAGTAAGAGTCATCTAAAGGTTAATCCAAGTAAGTGTAAGAGTAAATATAATAATAACTCATCCTGTTTCAATTTTTCACTCCAAATAAATGTCTATAATGGGTCTAAAACTAATATGGGGATATATAATTTTATATAGTTCTGATGCATTTCCAAAGCAAGATCATTTAGGTTGGTCATCACTGATTTAAATGCTCATAAATTTTTAATGATATTGAGAAAAAAAAAAAAATAAACACAAATAATTAGAAACTACCTTAACGACGACAATTACAACTAAAATAAATTTCAGCGCATTGCACAATTGCCATGAATATGAAATAATCGAAGAAAAATTTTAGTAAGAAAAGAGCAATTTCTTTGAAATCTAAACCTAATTAAAACTATGCCTAAAAATTTTATTCAGGATAAAAAACAATATGAATACTTAAAGAACCTTTATTGAACTATTTTTTTCGTCTATAATCCAACACTGATTGGGTTCTTTGTTTAAAAACATTGGTTCCATTTAAAAGGTCAGTTAAAGCTATTTTTTCCTTTTTTTTTTTAATTATCTGTAGGCTAACTTAATCAGGAACACTGATCGGTTTTAAAGTATTGAAAAACCTTTTTTTTTTTATAATTATTACGGTTGAAAAGTTTTCTGGTTCCTCGAGCAGAAAGTTTTCCGGTTCAGAAACATTTAATGAGATCTTTAATTAATTGCTCTAATAGTGCATATGGATTAATCACGTTATGATAATAATTATGCAATTTCTGGTAGAAGAAACCTCCGTCACCCAAAGGCTTCTTTTGCTTTTTTTTTTTACCGCTGATACTTTTAGAAAATTAATTAAAAACATTGTTATATTAAATTAACATAAACATATTTATTTGAACAATATAAACTATTTTTAAGGACTATTAGACTATTTTAAGGACTAAACAATTTTAACTTTTGAATATGGGCCTGAATGGCCAAGTGGGTAGACCTCTGGCGGTTTCGGTAACAGGTTTCGCATTCGAGACCCGGTGGCGACATTGGTGTTTGTAGTGGTTCGGAATCCATGGCCAAGTGGCTAGCGCTCTGGCGATTTTGTTAACAGGTTTACTACAGGTTTCGGGTTCGTGGCATGGCGGTGCCATGGGTGTTTGTAGTGGATCGGAATCCACTTTATACAGTAGGTCCCGGTGCTAATAGGATCGTAGAGCGTTGCGGGGCATTGTTACTCCGCGTCCGTAGAATATCTTCAAGCTACACACATCTTCAGGGCAGTGAGTGACCTTGGTGCAGCGCTTGCCTTAAGGCATCAGAGGAATTGTGTGAGTTGTCAGCTGCATTAGAACGAAAAAAACTTTTGAATAACTTTTTCTCTAAAATAAAAAATTTAACATTTTGGATAGAATTTGAAACGTATTAAAAAAATTAGGAATTATAAATATCACAGAACTCAAGAAAAACAAAAAACCGCTGAAATCGTGTTTTTGTTTCCGCATTAATATTAAATACATTTAAAAGGAAACATCCGTTGCCAAAGGCTTCTTTTACATTTTTTTTTTTTACCTCTGACATTTTTTAGAAAATTAATTAAGAACTTCTTTATATTAAATTAACATAAACATATTTATTTGAACAATATAAACTATCTTTCAATTTTAACTTTTGAATAACTATTTCTCTAAAATAAAAATCTAATATTTTGATAGAATATGAAACAGTCAGGAATTATAAATATAACAAAACTCAAGAAAATTGTTCTATTTATTTGAACCACATAAACTGTCTTTTCAATTTTAACTTTTCAATAACTATTTTTTTTAAAAATACGAATCTAAAAGTTTTGACAGAATTTGAAAATATTAAAACAGTTAGGAATTAAACATATCACGAAACTCAAACAAAAAAGGCCCTGAAATCGTGTTTTTGTTTCCGCGTAAATATTAAATATATTTAAAAGGAAATCTCCGTTGCCAAAAAGGTTTTTACCGTTACCGGTATTTTTAATTTTTTTTTACCGCTGACATTTTTTAAAAATATTAATTAGGAACATTTTTTATATTAAATTAACATAAACATATTTAATTGAACAATATAAACTATCTTTCAATTTTAACTTTCGAATAACTTTTATTTAATATTTTGTATAGAATTTGAAACATTTGAAAACAGAGGAGCCTGATGTCAGTGGCTAGCGCTCTGGCACTCCGGTACCACTTCGGTATCGGGTTCGAATCGCGGCGGTGCCATGGATGTTTGCAGTGGTTCGAATCCATTTTATACAGTAGGTCCCGGTGCTAATAATAAGATCGTAGAGCGTTGTGGGGTTAGTGCTACGTCCGTAGCCTATCTTCAAGCTACACGTGCTTCCTGGATAGTGCTAAGTGAGTAACGTTGGTGCAGCGTTTGCATTAAGGCATCCAAGACAACTGTCTAAGTGTTTTCCAGCTGAATGAGAAAAAAAACTTTTGAATAATTTTTTTCTAAAATAAAATCTAACATTTTGGATAAATTTGAAACATATTAAAACAGTTAGGAATTATAAAGGTAAAAAAACTCAAGAGAAACAAAAAGACCCTGAAATCGTGTTTTTGTTTCATCGTAAATATGAAATATATTTAATAGGGAAATTTCTGTTTTTAAGAATTCTGGTGAGTTTTTAAGAATTGTTTACATATCTCGCTTATTGTATTAATAAATATAAGAATTTTTTTTTATCATAATTGTATGTAAAAATATACTTACATACATATTGTAAAAATATCTGTCTATATTAGACCTATAATGGCTACAAGAAGAAATAGTGGGGAATTTCAGGTTCTTGGCAACACTTTAGTTTTTATTTACAAACAATATATATATATATACAGAACTCTATTTATATAAAAAAATGATAATTTGATTCACAAGTACAGTTCACTCCAAGTTAGAAATTTACAGAGTTCTCGAGTCTACGTCGAATCTCAAAACACGTGGTCTGCGGCAGATCTTAATTATCGCACGATGTGATACAGGAAAGCAAAAAGGGGCTCACTTTGGAAACAAGCTCAAACACCGGCTTGTTCTGTCACTTCAGAGAAAAGAGGAAAACCATACTCTTTGACGACTATTCGCTGAACTCCATCCTTTCTTGTACAAAAACATCTCTTTAAGAAAATCCGTCAAGGGAGGGGTGGGTAAGCTTCCATCACTTCTCATTCGAGTAGAGACTTTCTCAGCCCATCGTCTATTACCCATCACGATTCAAAACTCATGGCGCAGTCCATATTCCATCTGTAATTGTTTACACCTGTGAAAGTCGCACAGACAATCGCCCGTTTCATTCATTATCTATGTATCCTGAATATTTGATGTCAGATAGGTAGGTTGACTGATAGGTTGTACTCATTAGTACAAAACGCAACTCTGCTTGTCTGCTGTCCAATTTGAGTAATAAGTTGTCATTGTAAAAAAAAATATACTATATGTTCTACATTTTGATCTCCTCCAATAGCACAACTGTACAAATTACTGGATTTACAGATAAAATCTAAAAAGATCAAAATATGATAATCTGAAAAAACCCAAATTACCATAGCGTGATAAAAATTGAGTCATTTTTAGAATCACAGAAGAAAATGATTTTAATCTTTTCTTTTCAAAAGGAAAAAAATGTTTTCAGGGTGCTTGCTTTTTGAAGATGAGGCCCACACCGCATATCATTTATGGACCACTTTTTGATAGCAAATTTTCTACCCAAATTTGGTGCTGTTTTTTTGTTCTTAAAAAATCTTCCTGGAAGTTGTTTCTTTTCGTTTTTCTCTAGTAGTAGGTGTAATGTAGCCGCTCATTCTTAAAAATTCTATAAAATCTGAAAGGTATGTATCGAATTATCCCAGTTCACTGAACACAAGATACGCTGAAAAAAAAAGAACAACACTTTTTGTATGAATAGTTGTATAAAACAAGTAATATAAAAAACTTTTTTTAAGTCAATTCCTACTTTTTTTTCACTATATATTGCAGAAAGTCCTTTATAAATAATTTTCATTTTACTTTAATTAATTGTTTAATTTTTTAAGTTTATCTGGCGCCATCTATGGATAGATAGATGCAACTTAAATCTAAAAAAAAATAAATAAAATTAATTAATTAAATTAAATTACTGAATTAATATTTAAAAAACTGTATTAGCATCAAGTTTCACCCACTACAAGTTCAATGGGCCTGAATGGCCGAGTGGCTAGAGCTCTGTCGCTCGGTACCACAGGTTTCGGGTTCGAGTCCCGACGGTGCCGTGGATGTTTGTAGTTGTTCGGAATCCACTTTAAACTGTAGGTCCCGGTCTGTTAAGCCCTCGTGAGACAGTGGATGACCGTAGAGCGACAAACCAAACCAAACGAAGTTCAAAAAGATGCATTTGAACTGGAGTGGAGGAATGAAAAGTATTTTATGAACGATTGAAAATTTGGGCGGATATATATAGGTGAGTGTGAGCTAATAGAAGGAATTGAAAAAAAAATTGTCTTAAACGGAATCACACTAATTCAGAGTACACTTTCGACTGTTTTCCATTTCATTCAAAAAATTTTACTTAGAAATTTTTTACCGAATATTAGTTATATTTTCATCCTATTTATGGCAGGACCAATACCCACTACCAAACCGGATGATAGACCTTGCTAAGGTTTCGCAAGGATCAATCATTCATATTCATGACAAAACATTTTGATTTGAACTCAAATCAAAATATCATTTGTCCACTAAGATAAATTCATTGCTTATTTCATGTTTGATACAGTCATTAGCAAGAATACCAATAGCTAGATATTTATGCAAATCAATATTCACAAATGTTTGATTATTCATCTGTCAAATATTCACGTCATATTCATATTCGCTTTTGTATTTTTAGTGATTCGAATCCACTTTAAACCGTAGAACACGGTAGCACATTTTACTTAATGCTAACCTGTTTAAAAATAAACCATTGTATTCCTTTTTCTGAATATCCCAATTTTTGTAAATAACTTCCTTCAAATTTTTTGGGATTTAATTTATGTTTTTTATTTGTTGTTTTTGTATGTTAAATTATTCGTATGATTTAGCATTCCTTTTCTCGAACTGTTCAAACTTCTTTACGAAAAATACAATTGACAGTTTACTTTTCGGAATGTAATTAAATAATCAGACCTTCTTCTGAGGTGCCTCTCTTTTTCAATTCCTTCTATTAGTTCACACTCTCCTATATATATCTTGTTCAAATTTTGTACTTTTTATTCCTCCACTCGAGTTCAAATACATTTTTTTTTAAACTTGTCGTGGATGACACTGGATGTGAATACAGTTTTTACAAATATTAATTCATTCATTCAATTTAATTGATTAATTTTTTTTTTTTTTAGATTTAAGTTGCATATATTTAATAATAGATGGCCCCAGATAAATTTAAAAAAAAAAAATGAATGAAAATTATTTATAAATCTTATTTCTACCATAAAAAGTAGGAATTGACTTAAAATATTTTTTATATTACTTGTTACCTGTTAAACAGCTACACATTGCCCATTAATTTCCCCGTTAAATTGCCGCATTTATGAAAAGGGCTTATAATTTTTAAGATTCAGCAGAAAATACTATAATTTTTTACTTTGTATGATTATATTTATTGATTTTGTACAAACAACAATCCAATGATGGGCACTGTTGGCCGAGTGGCTGGCGTTAGGTACCACAGGTTTCGGGTTCGAGTCTCGGGGTGCCATCGGCAACCGTAGTGGTTCGAATTCACTTTAAACCGCAGGTCCCGGTCTAATAGATTGTAGAGAGTTGTGAGGGTATGATCACTCTGCGTCCGTAGCTTATCTACAGCTACACGAGCCCTCTGCGTAGTGCTAAGTGAGTAACATCTGCGTAGCCCTTGCTTATGTTTTTAGGGGCCTGATGGCTAGTGCTCTGGCGCTCGATGTAACAGGTTTCGGGTTCGATACCCGGCGTTGCTATGGATGTCTGTAGTGGTTCGAATCCAATTTAAACAGTAGGCCCCGATCTAATAGATCCTTAGCCTATCTTCACGTGCCCCCTGGGTTGTGCTAAATGAGTAACAACGGTGTAGCCCTTGCTTATGAAGTAAAGCCTTGCCATAAGATGAACTGTCTCTGCATTGCCAGCTGCATTAGAACAAGTACAACTTATTCGCTTTGGAATAAATTATCTCCTATGAAGGCCTGAATGGTCGATTGGCTGGTGCTCTGGCGCTTGGTACCACAGGTTTCGGGTTCGAGTCCCGGCGATACCACGGACGTTTGTAGTGGTTCGGAATCCACTTTAAGATGTAGGTCCGGGTCTCCTATGAGCGTAAGAGCGTCACGGAGCAAAGGTCAGACTTCTACCTACTGGTGCTCCATCACAACAGAAGCGGCCCCTTTCCCTCCATCCATGACTGCTTCCCGCACTGCAGGACATTGAGGATTAGTCACAAACCCAAACATCTCCTATGGAGAGGGTTTGAAACATTCCACAGCCAATATAATTCATAACCATTTCTAACAAACCTTTATCAGCAGAAATGGGACAGAGCAACCACGGATATCTGCTTCTTTCCCTGCTGCTGAATCCGTGGAATTTCGCGGAAACAGAGAAACTAGGCTGAAAATAGAACGGAATGGAGAAATAGGAATCAAATTAGCTGACTCAACGAAAAGAACTGATTTCTGTTTCGTGAAAACTGCTCTCTTATTTTTTTCCCTGCTGTCAGTCACGTGGTGTATGCTTCTGAAAGTGAGGGTAAGAGAGACTCCTTTTCGTTGGGGTAAAAACAAATCTTCGAAGAGATATTGAACGGTTCTTTTTGCATTTGAAGTTGAAGATCTTCTGGAGATTTCGTCTTCCACGATTCTTCTTTTAGAATACCAATATCAAAAGTCTTCGAAAACATTGCTTAAAGATTGAAAATAACTTTTTCCCGAAAAAAAAGTATCAACAATCGATATCATAAATGGAAATATTTTGTAAAATATGTTTTGCAGTTTAAAAAATCAATTTTTGCCAAAATGTATTTGAAATTGCTTGTAACTTTAATGTTGGAATTTTTTTGCAAAAAAATATAAAAGTACTACCGCGCCCAAAATATTAAGACAAAAATATCTTTATTAAGACAAAAAGACAAGAAAGTGAGACAAAAAAAAAAAAAAAAAACTCTTTATTTGTTCAAAAACTTTTTATTTATTCTTCCAAATTTATTTCATCGCCATCAAAGTCATCCCCTCAGAACACGCTGCACTTATGCCAACTCTTTTTTCCTAATCATCAATGCATGCTGAAAAGTCATCGGCAGGGACGGCCTTCAGAGCGCGCGGTGATTCACGTCTCTTCAAATAGACTCAAAACGGTGTCCCCGGAGTGGTTATTGAGTTTAGGGAATAGCCAGATGTCGCACGGTGTGAATGCGGTGGCTGTGGAACGATATGGATTTCATTTTTGACGAAAGTCACGAAGCATCAATGCAGTGTAAGCTGGCGCATTCAGTGTTTTCAGTACCCATCGACATTGGACGCGTTTGAGGCCCAAAATGGAATTGACCTTTCCTTGTTGAAATTCCAACGTCATCAGCAAGGTATCTAATTGTAAATCGACGGTTAACAAGCACCATAATCTTTAATTTTCTGGACGTGAGCTTCGTCGGTTGATGGTCGAACAGAGGACGCGTTCAACGCGTTTTATGCCTTCTTTAAACTGTTTATACCACTTGTAAAGATTTCTTTCCGATATAGGAATGCTCATCGAATGATTTCTGCAATATTCTATACGTTTCCGCAAACAAATTGGAATGCAAGTTCTTTGCCTAATGAATGCAGACATTTTCGAAATCGCCAGAATCCTTTTGAGCGTCTCACAAAGCCAAGCGTCACTCAAACACTCATGAATATTTTGACATCAAATTTCACGCAGATGTCTAGGACAGTGGTAGAAGCCTCAAAAAAAAAAATATTGAAATTCCATATGCCCCGGGAATTTTAAATTGAAAACTGTTCTTACTTTTTGGTCACAGTAGTATAATATCAACATAGACTCTGATTTTGGACTCTGGAGTCCATCTTTTAAGTCTATGTGGCCATTGTTCAAATTAATTAAACATGGAGTTTGCTGCACACAAACTACAAACCAGTCATTTATTATTATTATAACGATCCCTCCGATTTCTATCATCATATCCTTTTCTAATAAAACTGCTTTCAACTGAATAGTGTAGTCGTCAAGACACGAAATGTGCCAATCAAAACCGATCGAAAAGTGGGCGGCAAAATATTGGGGGTGAAAACGAAAAACAAAAATAAAGTAGGAATCTAGAAGAAGCTTGCTTTTCTTGACGTGCAATTGGAGAAAAAAAATGGCAGACCAGTATCTTTTACGTCACGGATACCGCTTTATGTCATAATAGCATTTTGGCCACTGACGGCCCTGTCACTGCGTGTCACCACCGGGGCCCAACACAAAACGGTATGCCAGGCATGCCCGGAGATAGATTTGATTGGCTGTCACAGATCCCCCCTTGTCGCACCGAAATTGTTGTTATTTATCCTGACGTATCTTCTTCTTGCAACTGTTCGATTTTCTCTGGTGCTTATCTGCGATCGACGATAAGTTGTGAAATCGAAAGTGGGAGTAAGACGTATAGAAGAAAAAGAAAAAAAAAGAAGAAAAAAAAGAACACCCGAAGAATGGTACGGTGTGACATTGGCAGTGAATGTAAAACAAAAGAAAGAAAAAAAGATTTTCGTGTGTGGAGGAATGCGAGTTTTTTATTTTCTGTAGGTTGCAACAAAAAAAAGAAAATGAAAATGTAAGATGACGTGGGGATGTTGAAAATAACTTAAGGGGGGCTGGAATTATATTAAATTTCAAAGCGAATCGTTTCGTATTTTATCGTCTGCAAGAAAAGAGAATAAATCGGCAGCAGGGTGAATGAGAAAAGGGTGGATGTTTTAATTTCGGAGAGTAGGGTTTCTGCCTGGCGCTTTTCAGACGTGAAACACAAACGCCTAATTTCTATATCACTCGTTTGAATTTCTCAGAGGATATTTAGAACAAAGTGAATAAATTGGATATGAGAAGGGAAGGAATTACTTGTAAAGGAAGGAGAAACAGGATCTGTTAGTTTCACTTGTCTTTTTATCTGGGGAGGTATTTTTATCCTTTGAAATCTTTTAAAGGCAATATTATATTTCTTAAGATTATTCGAGTAAATTGGGAATAATTTATATTTTTAATTTTCTTATATATTGAATATTTAAGATGTTGACATTAAATTTTGCTTATAAAATAATAATAAGATAATCCTAGAATAACGATCCTAGCTCTTTAATTTTTCAAGATTTTGACAATATCGAAAAATTCAAAAATTCATATAGTTTGAATTTTCAAGTTAAATTTATAATTTCTGAAATTTTTTCGATATTCGTTTGATGTCCCATTCTATCAAATTATACCTAGAAAAAAGTATTTGTATATAATTTCTAAATAACAGCATAATAGATTTTCAAAATTTCCTATATTTTGAATTTTTAAATTAACTTTATAACTCCTGAGAATTTTTGGCAGTGACATAAAATGAATACCATTCGATTACGGATGTCTTTTTTAACAAAATTCTATTAGTATATAATTTTTGAAATTACAGCAGAATAGATATTTCGAAATTTATTGCATTTGGTTGGAATTAGCTTTGAAAACTTTTTTTAAAGATTCAAAATCACTCAAATCAGATCACTTTCGCTCACACTCTAAAAAACGCATTGAAATATTTTAAATGTTCGTTTACACTAATTTAATAATGATGTTTTTAGGCATGAATCCTACCTTAAAGTTGCAATGGGTTTAATATCCGGCATGATTTTTGTATTTAACGAAACCAATATTTCCGATTCTAGCATTTAATTTTTTTATGATTTTGACAATGTCAGAAATTTAAAATTCCTATATTTGTAATTTTTAAATTATATTTATAACTTCCGAAAAACAAAAAATTTGGTGCGAATTTTTTTCGATTAGGATGTCATTTCTATAAAAAAAATTCGAAAAAAAATTAATAGTATATAATTTTTCGAATTACAGCAGAATAGGGATTTAAAAATTTCTTGCATAATTAAATTTCAAATTACTTTGTAACTTCCTAAAAAATTTTTTGGGAGACATAAAAAAATTCCGTTCGATTATAATTTCGGATAAAATTTTCTATCAAATAAAAAAAAAAAAAATTTGGAATATATAAATTTTATTGAGTTACAACAAGATAGGTTTAGAAATTTCTTGTATATTGATTTTAAAGTTAATTTCATAACATCTGAGTAAAATTTGAGAAAACTAAAAAATGACCTGAAATGCAATAATTTGAAAAAAAATTAATAAATAATTTTTTAATTACAGCAGAATAATTTTTAAAAATTTCTTGTATGTCGAATTTTTAAGTTCATTTCATAACTTCTGAAAAAACATTTTGAGACATAAAAAAAGTACAGTTTGATTACGGATGTCATTTTCTAAAATAAAAGTCGATAAAAAATTATTAATATATATTTTTTTAATTACAGGAGAATAGAGTTTTAGAAATTTCTTGTACATTGAATTTAAATTAATTTCATATCTTTTGAAAAAAAGGTTTAAACGCATCAAAAAGTACCGTTTGATTATGGATGCCATTTCTATGAAATATAAATTGAAAAAATTATTAATATATAATTTATTGAATAAGATAAGAATAGATTTTTCTATATTGCTTATATAATGAATTTGAAAATTACTTTCATAACTTCAAAGACGTTTTTGACAGAGATAAAAAAAATTCCGTTCGATTAAGGATATTATTTCTCTAAAATAAAATCCAAAAATAAATTATTAATGCATAAATTTTTGAGTTACAGCAGGATAGAGTATTAGAAATTTCTTGTACACTGATTTTCATGTTAAAATTTTTTTTTTAATGTATAATTTTTGAAATACAGCATAATAGATTTTTAGAAATTTCTTGTACAATGAATTTTTAATTTAATTTCATAACACCAGAAAAAATTTGAAAAAAAAAAATTACCGTTTGTTTACGGATGTCATTTCTATGAAAATAAAAAAATTTGAAAAAATTGCTAATATATAATTTTTTGAACTATAGCAGATTAGATTTTCAATATTTCTTGTATATTGACTTTCAAAGTTAACGATATAACTCTGAAATTTTTTCACAGACATAAAAAAAGTTTCCTTGATTACGGGGTGTCATGTATATCAATTAAAAATTGAAAAAAAAAATTAATACATATAATTTTTTGAATTTAAAGCTGAAGAGGGATTTAGAAATTTCTTGTATATCAATTTAATTTCATAATTTCTGAAAATTTTTCAGAGAAATTAAAAATCGTTTGATTACCGATGTTATTTATATGAAATAAAAATTGGGAAAGAAAATCTTAATGTATAATTTTTGAATTTGAACAGGGATTGAATTTTCAATATTTCTTTGTATATTAAATGTTGAAATTAACTTTATAACTTGATTTTTTTTTTTTTTTGATTTTTTTTTTTTTTGCAGGGACATAAAAAAGCACCAGATGTCGTTTTCTATCAAATAAAGCTTAGAAAATATTTTATTAATTAGAATATAATTTTTTAAATTACACCAGAATCGATCTTTCAAAAATTCGTAAGAGAGTGTTTTTGAAAATCTTTTGACAAAATCCAAAAATCTTTACAGCTGAAAAAAAAAATCCCTCTGAGAGTCTTTCCATGTGAATTTTTATTCTAATCTCTTACGCATTACAGAAAAGAACACAGAATACTACATGGGGGCAACACTGTTCTAACGATCGCTGGGTAAATAATGGAAAGGCAGCTTCAGCAAAACTATTATCTTGCACACAAACTCCCAGGAACAAAGGCCCATCTTTATAACACATGTCATCTTCTCCCTGCATTCTACATCTCAAAACAGGTCCCTGGATAATATTTGATTAATTGCCCTCCCTGGGCTTTTCTGTAGTCAAAGGGAACAGAAACTATTTTCAACTTCCATATTTATTTTCTTCTTCTACTTCTTCCGCTGATGTTCTTTTATTTTCTTTACTTCTTTTCTTTTTTAATTATTTTTGTTTTTGCTCCAGCTACATCCCTGTCCATAATAAATTAAGTTCTCATTTCTTCGCTTTCACTTTAGGAATGGCAACAGCACTATATGATAGAAAGTGGAGAGGAATTGCTTCTCGTAAATCAAGTTTTTGAAGGATTGGGGCGGGGAACTTGTTGAAAAGTTTCCTCTTTCCATCTCTCCGATTGGTAGACAGAATTGGATTTAACGAATGAGAGATGAGTTCCTTTGTTGTTAAAGTAGGATTTCATTGACTGATTCTTTTGTAATCTAATAGAGAGGTGTCAATCAATGAATATATTAGATATCACTGCATTATGAATTATGGATTTGAAAAAGGTTTTGTCGTACAGGCCTTGTTTAACTGTTGCTTCGTGAATTTTAAACTTGCATTACTTAAGATCCCGTTGTATAAGCTGATTTATTGTTTATAGCTTTCGCAGTACATCTTCATTACTTCTGACCTATCACTACACAAACCCATGGATCACATATTATGGCCTTAAATGTCTGATTCAGTTCTGCGGCTACCCATCTTGTATTATTTTTTAAGACATCTCTGAATAAATTGTCCTTATCAATTCGGAGTCACTCCTACACGCGGTAGTCTGCCCACTTGATGGATCCCCTTTAAGGTACAATTGCTCAACAATCATTTAATTATGAAGAAGAAAAATAAAAGAAATAATTTCCACAAATGTTAATCTATTACTATGAGAAATACGTGCATATATATGCATTAGTAGGAGGGGGATGGAGAGATAGCGAATGGCTAGCCGCTCTGTACCACAGGTTTCGGGTTCCAGTTCCGGCAGTGCCATGCATGTTTGCAGGGTGTCGGAATCCACTTTAAACAGCGGGTTTCGGTCTAACAGGATCGTAGAACGTTGCGGGGTTGTGTTTCTCTGTGGCCTTAGCTTGTCTTCAAGCTTCACGCACCTCCGTGTAGTGCTAAGTGAGTAACGTCTGTGCAAAGCTTGCCTTAAGGCATCCAAGATAAATGCATTAGATAACTGCATTTGCCATCTGCATTAGAGCAAAAAAAAAAATGTTCTTTAGTAGAATTATGTGCATTCATATGACACACGTGATGAAAAAATACCTTTCTTTTCAGTACAATTATATTCACAAAACAATATTCTCCTTGTCAATTAGGAGTCCCTTCTACACGTAGTAGTCTGCCCACTCGACGTAAGAATCACTTTAAAGGCACTACTAATTTAATGTAGTTCTAATGAAGCTGGCAATACAGAGGCAGTTCATCTTTATGCCATAAGCAATGGCTGCATTGCTGTTACTCATTTAGCACTATCCAGGGATCACGTGTAACTTGAAGATATGCCTCGGACATTAGTAACGCTACCCCCACAACGCTCTACGATCCTTTTTAGATCGAGACCTCCTTCTTAAAGTGGATTCCGAACCACTACAGACATCCATGGTACCGCCGGGATTCGAACCCTAAACCTGCGGTACCGACGGCCCACAGCACTGACCACTCGACCATCAGGTTCCGTATATTATCTTCATGACTTCTGACCTATCACTACACAAACGCATGAATTTCATATTATGACCTTAAATGTTTGCTTTTTAGTTCTGTGGCTATCTATCTATACATTTCTGTCCTTTAAGACATCCATGAATAAATTGTACTTTTCAATTCGGAGTCACTCCTTTACGTAGTAGTCTTCCCACTTGGAGGACGGATCACTTTAAGGCCCTTTTGCTCAAGAATAATTTAATTATGAAGAAGTAAAATAAAAGAAATAATTTCAACAAATGTTAATCTACTGCTAGCAGAAATATGTGCATTCATATGACACACATGAATAGAAATAATTTTCTTTCTTATACAATAATATTCAAAATCTCTTTATTTGAAGTACTTTTGTGTAGCTTTGGGTTGGTAAAATATAATTTTGACTAATATCATTTTTTTTCTTAGTACATAAAGTTTTACATAAACAATTTACTGAACTTTATAATTTGAAAAAGCTTTAGTTTCTTAAAGTTAATTTAAATGATCATCATATAATAATTAAACTGCTATGTTAAATAAATTTTGATGATTTTAATAAAATATATGACTATGTTCCAAACTTTTTCAGAAGTTATAAAGCTAATTTGAAAATTACAAATATTGATTTTTGCATGTCCGCTATTGTCAAAAATCATAAAAAATTAAAATGCTAGATTCGAATTGTTGGTATCGTTAAATATAAAATCATGCCAGAAAATAAACCCAATAAAACCTTTAAGGTAAGAGTCACATTTCAAAAGATAATATTAAAGTAGTGAAAACGAGCGTTTAAATTATTTCAATACGTTTTACCGTGTTAGAGAAATTTCCAATCGATTTGATTAAAATTTGTTATGGAAGGAGTTCTCGAGAATATATTTTAATCAGCTGTAAAGATTTTTGCTTCTGTGAAAACAATTTCCTGATTTGCTCAGGCATTAGTCTCCTTTGTACAACATATGAGATTTCTCATATATTCTATTTAAAAGATTACGGCCATTTTTTGACTCCCAAATAAGAAACTATCAGTGTGGTTTTCGCAGAGGGAAATCACCCATTGATCATATTTTCTAAAACAAATTCTTGAGAAGATCTTGGCATATGGTATTGATATTCACTATTTATTGATTGATTTTCGAAAGGCTTTTGATAGTATTAACAGGAAACAAGTTATATTAAAAAAATATTTTAAAAGGGAAACCTATCTTTTTTTTCCACTGTATTGCAGAAAAAATCATTTACAAATAAAGTTGAAATTTTCCTCTTACATCTGGCGCCATCTATTATTGGATACATGCAACTTAAATCTAGAAAAAAAAAAAAAAAATGAATTAATTAAATTTATTCATTTTAGGAGGAAATAATATTTGATTTTAGGAATCAAAATAATATTTGAAAAAAACTATATTAGCATCGAGTGTCCTCCAATACAAGTTAAAAAATGTATTTAAACTTGAGTGGATGAATAAAAGGTATTTTATGAACAATTGAAAATGTGAACAAGATATATATAGGGAGAGTGTTAAGTAATAGTAGGAATGGAAAAAAAATTAAAATATAATTTGTTTCCAATTTACTGAAATAATCTTAAGAAATATAATTTTGCATTTAAAAGATTTCAAAGGAAAAAAAAATCTCCATATAGAAAGATAAGTGAAACTAACAGATCCTGTTTCTTTTTTCATTTACAAGCAATTCCTTCCCTTCTCATATCCAATTTATTCACCTGTTCTAAATATCCCCTGAGAAATTCAAACGAGTGACATAGAAATTAGGCGTTTGTGTTTTACGTCGGGAAAAGCTCCAAGCAGAAAACCATACTCTCTACGAAATTAAAACATCCGCCCTTTCTCATTCACCCTGCTGTCGATTTATTCTCTTTCTTGCAGACGATAAAAATACGAAACGATCGCTTTGAAATTTAATATAATTCCAGCCCCTTAAGTTCTTTTTTCAACCCGTCATCTTACATTTTCTTTTCTTTTTTTTCTTTTTTTTGCAACCTACGGGAAAATAAAAATCAAACCGAAACAAACTCGCATTCCTTCACACTCGAGAAATCTTTTCCTTTCTGTGTTTTACATTCACCACTTGCCAATGTCACACCACACCATTCTTCGGGAGTTTTTTTTTTTTTTTTTTTTTCATTTCTTATATATTATATGTCATACCCACAATTTTGATTTCACAACTTATCGTCGATCGCAGATAAAGCACCAGAGGAAATCGAATAGTTGCAAGAAGAAGATAAGTCGGGATAAATAAAAACAATTTTGGTGTGACGGGGGGGGAATCCTGTGACAGCTAATCAAATCTATCTCCGTGTATGCCTGGCATACCGTTTTGTGTTGGGCCCCTGATGGTGACACGCAGTGACAGGGCCGTCACTGGTCAAAAATGCTATTATGACATAAAGCGGTATCCGTGACGTAAAAGATACTGGTCGCCCATTTTCACAGCCAAAGTCCAGTTTCCTAGATTCCTATTTTATTTTTATTTTTCTTTTGCAACACCCCCCTAATGTTTTGCCGCCCACACTTTTCGATCGGTTTTGATGGGCACATTTCGTATCTTGACGACTACACTATCAGTTGAAAGCAGTTTTATTAGAAAGGAGAAGATGTTGGAAATAATAGGGATCGTAATAATAATAAATGACTGTTCTGTAGTTTGTATGCAGCAAACTCCATGTTTAACCATTTTGGACAATGTCTTCTACTACTGTGTACAAAAAGTAATACCCATTTTCAATTTAAAATTCGGGGCTTATGGAAATTCAATTATTTTTCTTTTTTAGGTTGCTGGCACTGTCCTTGACATCTGTGTGAAGTTCGACGTCAAAATATTCATGAGTGCTTGCAGTTACGCCTGGCTTTGTGAGACGCTCAAACTGATTCTTGCGATTTTGGAAATGTCATTAATTAATTGAGCAAAGAACTTGCAATCAGTTTTGTTTGCGGAAACATAGAATGTTTCAGAAGGCATTCGAGAGTATTCCTATATCGGAAAGAAATGTTTACAAGTTTTATATATATAGCAGAGTAGATTTTCGGTATTTCTTGTACAATGAATTTTTCAGTTAACTTATAACATCTGAAAAAAAAAAAAATCAGAGACATAAAAAAAAGTACAGTTGAACTACGAATGTCACGTCTATAAAATAAAAATTCGTAAAATATAATTAATATACAAAAATTTTTGAATTAAAACTGAATATGGTTTTAAAAATTTTTGTATATCGAATTTTTAAATTTAATTTCATAAACATTGAAAATGCTTTTCCAGTTACATAAAAAGTAACGTTCGATTAAGGATGCCATTTCTACAAAAAATTCAAAAAAAAAAATTATTAATAAGTAATTTTTTGAACTGTAGCAGAATATATTTTTAGTAATTTCTCGTATGTTGAATTTTTGAGTTAATTTCATAATATGTGAAAAAAATTTGAAAAAAAGTTCCGCTTTTGATTACGGATGTCATTTTTATCAATTAAAAATTAAAAATTTATTATTACATAAATTTTTGAATTACAGCAGAATAGATTTGAAATTTCTTGTATATTGAATTTTCCAGTTAACATTACTTTATGGAAAAAATTTTCAGAACATAAAAACAGTTCCGTTTGATTAAGAATGCCCTTTTATAAATAAAAATTCAAAAAAAAATTACTAATATATAAATTATTTGAATTAAATATAATAGATTTTTCGATATTTCTTGTACAATAAATTTTCAAATTATTTCCATAATATGTGAAAACAATTTTAAAAAATAAAAAAGTACAGTTTGATTACGGACGTCGTTTCTACGAAATATAAATTAAAAAAATTTTCATATAATTTTTTTAACAACAGAATAGATTTCGATATTTGTTGTATATTGTATTTTCAATTTAACTTTATAAGTTCTGAAATTTTTCAGAGCATAGAAAAATATAGTTCGATTACCGATGTCATTACTATAAAACAAAACTTCGAAAAAAATTATTATTATTAAATTACAGTAGGTTAGAGTTTTAGAAATTTCTTGTATATTGAATTTTCAAGTCAATTTCATAACTTCAAAAAAATTTTTGAGAGACATAAAAAAGTACTGTTTGATTACTGATGTCCCTTTATCAAATGTCTCTTAAAAATTTTATATTAGTATATAGTTTTTTGAATCACAGCATAATCGTTTTTCCAAAATTCCTTCATTTGGCTGGAGGTTTTTCGAAACCTGCTTCGAAATCTTTACAGAGAATCAAATTATATCCTCAAGAACTCCTTCCATACCAAACTTCAGTCAAATCGGTTATAAACTTACTAACTCTGGAAACAATTTGTACGACCGTTTCTTTACTTTAATGATTACTTGATCATATTTTTGAAAATATAACTTCTGCCTTAAAGGTTTTAAATGCTTAATTACTGCCATGATTTTTGAATTTTACAATACCAATATTTCGATTCTAGCATTTCAATTTTTCAAGATTTTGACAATAGGGAACATTCAAAAATCCAATATTTGTAATTTTCAAATTAGCTTTATAACTTCTGAAATTATTTTTGAAGAGACATTAAAAAGGTACCGTTTGATTACAGATATCATCTTCAATCAAATAAAGCTTAGAAAATTATTTTATTAGAATAAAAAATTTTAAATAACCACAGAATCAATTTTTCAAAAATTCACAAGAGTTTTTTTTTGGAACATTTTTGGATAAAATCAAAAAACTTTACGGCAGATAAACAAGCAATATAAAATTTTTTTTTTTTTAAAGTCAATTCCTACTTTTATCACTCTATTGCAAAAAGTCCTTTACAAACAAAGTTGAAATTTTCTCTTACATCTGCCGCCACCTATTATTAGACACATGCAACTTAAATCTAAAAACAAAACTAAAACTAATGAATTAATTAAATTTAATTAATGAACGAATATTTGAAAAAAACTATTCACATCAGTGTCATCCACTACAAGATCAAAAAATGTATTTGAACTCGAGTGGATGAATAAGAAGTATTTTATGGACGATTGAAAATTTGAACAAGATGTATATATAGGGAGATTGTGAATTAATAGTAGGAATTGAAAAAAATCCTACCATTTGGATTTTTATTCTAATCTCCTACGCATTACAGAAAAAGAACACAGAATACTACATGGGGCAACACTGTCTTAACGGTCGCTGGGTAAATAACGGAAACTGGCAGCTTCAGCAAAACTATTATCTTGCACACAAACTCCCAGGAACAAAGGCCCATCTTTATAACACATGCCATCTTCTCCCTACACTCTACATCTCCAAAG
Source organism: Caerostris extrusa (assembly GCA_021605095.1). Classification (NCBI taxonomy): domain Eukaryota; kingdom Metazoa; phylum Arthropoda; class Arachnida; order Araneae; family Araneidae; genus Caerostris; species Caerostris extrusa. Next base: position 30,130 of record BPLR01015634.1, read on the forward strand.
CAGGTCCCTGGATAATATTTGATTAATTGCCCTAACTGGGCTTTTCTGTAGTCAAAGGGAACAGAAACTATTTTCAACTTCCATATTTATTTTCTTTCTTTTGGTTCTTCCACTGATGTTCTTTTATTTTCTTTCTTTCGTTTCTTTTTTTTTTTTTTTATTTATTTGTTTTTGCTCCAGCTGCATCCCTGCCCATAATAAATTAAGCTCTCATTTCTTAGCTTTCACTTATAGGAATAACAACAGCCCATATGATAGAAAGTTGGGAATTGCTTTCTCGTAAATCAGGTTTTTTGAAGGATTGGGGCGGGAACTTGTTGAAAAGTTTTCTTTTTCCATCTCTCCGATTGGTTGACGGAATTGGATTTGACGAATGAGAGATGAGTTCCTTTGTCTGATTCTTTTGTAATCTAATAGAGAGGTGTCAATCAATGAATATATTGGATGTCACTGGATTATGAATTATGGATTTGAAAAAGGTTCGTCGTATCTGCCTTGTTTAGCTGTTGCTTCGTGAATTTTAAGCTTGCAATACTTAAGATCTTACTTTCTTCTCTTGTCGTTCGAGCTGATTTATTGTTTATAGCTTTCGCAGTACATCTTCATTACCTCTGATCTATCACTACACAAACGCATGAATTTCATATTATGACCTTAAATGTTTGATTTAGTTCTGCGGCTATCCATCTTGTATTATTTCTATCTCTTATGACATCCATGAATAAATTCTCCTCATCAATTCGGATTCACTCCTACAGTTAGTAGTCTGCCCACTTGATGGATGAATCAGTTTAAGACGCTTTTGCTCAACAGTAATTTAATTATGAAGAAGAAAAATAACAGAAATGATTTCAACAAATGTTAATCTAGTGCTAGCAGAAATATGTGCGTTCATATGACACGCATGATGAAAAAATTTTTTTCTCTACAATAATACTCAGAATTCCTTTTCAAACTGTAAAAAGGGCAACTCAGCACTAGGCACAGTGATTGGGTGTGGTGCAGTAGTAGTATAACAATTTTAGAACAAATATTGCCAGTTTGGTGAAAACGGTGATTTTGGTTGATTGTTTCTACTACTGTAGTGTAATGCAGAGTCTTGATGAAGATTATTATTTCGATATTATTTGTGGCATGAATGGCCGAGTGGCTAGTGCTCTGGCGCTCGGCACCGCAGGTTCCCGGTTCGAGGCCCGATGGTAGAATGGATTTTTGTAGTGGTTCGTAATCTACTTTAATACCGTATGTCCCAGTCTAACAGGATCGTAGAGCGCTGCGGAGGTAGTGTTACTCCGCGTCCGTAGCTTATCTTTAAGCTACACGCACCTCCTGGGTAGTACTAAGTGAGTAAAATCGGTGCAGCGCTTGCCTTAAGGTATCAAAGATAACTGTCTAAGTGATTTCCAGCTGCATTAGAACAAAAAAATGCGCATTAGTAGAAATATGTGCCTTCATATGACACATATGGTGAAAATACCTTTCTTTTCTGTACAATAATATTCAAAAATAATATTTTCCTTATTAAGTCGGAGTCACTTCTACATGTAGTAGCATGCCCACTTGATGGATGAATCCCTTTAAGGAAGAATTGCTCAACAATAATTTAATTATGAAGTAGAAAAAATAAAAGACATAATTTCAACAAATGTTAATCTATTACTACCAGAAATACATGCATTCATATCATACAAATGATGAAAAATACCTTTCTTTTTATACAATAAAATTCAAAATCTCTTTATTTGGAAGTATTTTTGTGTAACTTTGGTTAAGAACAATATAATTTTGACGAATATTGATTTTTTTTTTTCTTATGCAACTGGCAAAGACCTAAACAGTTGTCATGGATGCCTTAAGGCAAACGCTGCACCGACGTTACTCACTGAACAGTAACCAGGAGGTGCATGTAGCTTGAAGATAAGCTACGGATGCAAAGTAACATTACCCCGCAACGCACTAACATCCTGTTAGATCGGGACCTACGATTTGAAATGGATTCCGAACCCCTACATGCGTGCATGGCACCACTGAGACTCGAGCCCGAAACCCATGGTACCAAGCGCCAAGGCACTAGTCACTCGGCCATTCAGGTCCTTGTTTAGGAAGTAATTTCGACATAATTTGAATAGGTTTAAACTTTTGTAGACATAATACAAACAAACAAAAAATTATTGCCAACATCTTAAATATTCAATATATAAAAATTAAAATATAAATGATCCTCAATTTAATCAAATAATCTTAAGCAATATAATTTTGCCTTTAAAAGATTTCAAAGATAACAAGTAATATAAAAAAAAAAATAATTTAAAGTCAATTCCTCCTTTATTAAACTTTACTGCAGAAAAGTCCTTTACAAATAAATGTGAAATCTTCCTCTAACATCTGGCGCCATCTATTATTAGATACATGCAACTTAAATCTAAAAAAAAAAGTAAAGTTAATGAATTCAAATTTAATGAATGGATTAATATTAAAAAAAAAACTGTATCAACATCCAGTGCCATCCACTACAAGTTTAAAAAAAATGTATTTGAACTCGAGTGGGTGAATAAAAAGTATTTTATGAACGACTGAAAATTTGAACTAGATATATATAAGGAGAGTGTTATGTAATAGTAGGAATTGAAAAAAAAATTAAAATATAATTTGTTTCCAATTTACTGAAATAATCTTAAGAAATATAATTTTGCCTTTAAAAGATTTCAAAGGAAAAAAAAATCTCCATATCGAAAGATAAGTGATACTAACAGATCCTGTTTCTTTTTCATTTACAAGCAATTCCTTCCCTTCTCATATCCAATTCATTCACTCTGTTCTAAATATCCCCTGAGAAATTCAAACCAGTGACATAGAAATTAGGCGTTTGTGTTTTTGCGTCGGGAAAAGCTCCAAGCAGAAAACCATACTCTCTCCGAAATTAAAACATCCACCCTTTTCTCATTCATCCTTGCTGCCGATTTATTCTTTTTTTTTTTCCGCAGACGATAAAATACGAAATGATCGCTTTTGAAATTTAATATAATTCCAACCCCCACCCCCCTTAAGTTCTTTTCAACCATCACAAGAAATCTTTTTCTTTCTTTGTTTTACATTCACTTGCCAATGTCACACCGCACCATACTTCGGCAGTTTTTCTTTTTTTTCCTTTTCTTATGTGTGTCTTGCCCACAATTTCGATTTCACAACTTATCGCCGATTGCAGATAAACACCAGAGTAAAATCGAATAGTTTCAAGAAGAAGATACGCCAGGCAAAAAAATAAAAACAATTTCGGTGTGAGACAGGGGGGGGGGGTATCTTATGACAACCAATCAAATCTATCTCCGTGCATGCCTCGCATACCGTTTTGTCTTGCCGTTGGTGACAAGCAGTGACAGGGCCGTCACTGGTCAAAATGCTATTATGACATAAAGCGGTATCCGTGACGTGAAAGATACTGGTCGACCATTTTTTTTATCCAAAGCCAAGTCTTCAAGCTAGCTTCCATCTAGATTCCTATTTTATTTTTGTTTTTATTTTGCACCCCCCTAATATTTTGCCGCCACACTTTTCGATCGGTTTTGATGGGCACATTTCGTGTCCTGACGACTACACTATCGGTTGAAAGCCGCTTTATTAGAAAAGGAGATGATGATAGAAATCGGAGGGATCGTTATAATAATAATAAATGACTCATCTGTCTGTGTGTGTGCAGCAAACTCCATGTTTAAACATTTTGGACAATGTCTTCTATCCTATTGGATGAAGACATTTTTATTAAACAAGTAATATAAAAACATTTTTTAAGTCAATTTCTATTTTTTTTTTTCACTCTATTGCAGAAAAGTCATTTACAAATAAAGTTGAAATTTTCCTCTGACATCTGGCGCCATCTAGATACATGCAACTTAAATCTGAAAAATGAAACCTAAAATTGATTAATTAAATTCAATGAATGAATTAATATTTGAAAAAACTGTATTCACATCCAGTGTCATACACTGCAAGTTTAAAAAAAAAAATGTACTTGAACTGGAGTGGATGAATGAAAAGTATTTTATGAACGATTGAAAATGTGAACAAGATATATATAGGAGAGTGTAAGCCAGTAGTAGGAATTGAAATAAAGAGATTTTGAATATTATTGTATAGCAAAGAAAAGAAAAGAAAAGATAAAAATTCATCATTGTGTCATATGAATGCGCATAATTCTTCTAGTGACAGATTACCATTTGTTGAAATTATGTCTTTTGTTTTTCTTCTTCATAATTAAATTATCATTGAGAAAATGGGCCTTAAAGTGATCCATCCATCAAGTGGGCAGACTACTAACTGTAGGAGTGTCTCCGAATTGATGAGGACAATTTATTCATGGATGTCTTAAGAGATAGAAATAATACAAGATGGATAGCCACAGAACTAAATCAAACATTTAAGGTCATAATAGGAAATTCATGCGTTTGTGTAGTGATAGGTCAGAAATAATGAAGATGTATTGCAAAAGCATTAAACAATAAATCAGCTTATATGACGGAGTGGGATCATAAGTATTGTAAGTTTAAAATTCACGAAGCAACAGTTAAGCAAGGCGGATACGACGAACTTATCTTCAAATCCATAATTCATAATTCGGTGATATTCATTGATTGCACCTCTATTAGATTACAAAAGAATCAGTCAATGAAATCCTCCTTTAACAACAAAGAAACCATCTCTCATTCGTCAAATCCAATTCCGTCAACCAATCGAGAGATGGAAAGAGAAAACTTTTCAATAAGTTCCCGCCCCAATCCTTCAAAAAACATGATTTACCAGCAGCAATTTCTATAAATCGTTCCTTTTCTTTTTATCATATAGGCTGCTGCCATTCCTAGTGAAAAAAGTGAAAGAAATGAGAGCTTAAACTACACAGTCCAGTCACATTAATGTGACCACTACCTACTTTCGACGTCAACGTGATATAACCCAACACAAAAGGCTGGTGGCAGCACAGTGGAGTGTATATAAAGAATTCCACTTAATACCATTTAAATACCACTTAATACCACACTCCATTTTAAAGCCAGAATATACAAGAGTGTATATTCTGGTGGTATATTGACAGGGGGTCACATTAATGCGTCTGGACTGTGTAATATATTCACTAATTGACACCTCTCTATTAGATTACAAAAGAATCACTCAATGAAATCATCCTCAACAGCAAAAGGAAACTCATCTCTCATTCGTCAAATCCAATTCCGTCAACCAATCGAAGAGGTGGAAAGAGAAAACTTTTCAACAAGTTCCCGCCCCAATCCTTCAAAAACCTGATTTACGAGAAGCAATTCCCAACTTTCTATCATATGGGCTGTTGTTATTCCTATAAGTGAAAGCTAAGAAATGAGAGCTTAATTTATTATGGGCAGGGATGCAGCTGGAGCAAAAAATAAATAAATAAAAAAAGAAACGAAAGAAAGAAAATAAAAGAACATCAGTGGAAGAACCAAAAGAAAGAAAATAAATATGGAAGTTGAAAATAGTTTCTGTTCCCTTTGATCACAGAAAAGCCCAGGGAGGGCAATTAATCAAATATTATCCAGGGACCTGCTTTGAGATGTAGAGTGTAGGGAGAAGATGGCATGTGTTATAAAGATGGGCCTTTGTTCCTTGGAGTTTATGTGCAAGATAATAGTTTTGCTGAAGCTGCCAGTTTCCATCATTTACCCAGCGACCGTTAAAACAGTGTTGCCCTCATGTATTCTGTGTTCTTTTTCTGTAATGTGTAGGAGATTAGAATAAAAATCCAAATGGTAGGATTTTTTTTTTTGTCCACTGTTGTAAAGATTCTTGATTTTGTCAAAATATTTCCAAAAAAAACTCCTGTACGAATTTTTGAAAGATTGATTCTGCTGTAATTTTAAATATTATATTCGAATAAAATATTTTCTAATGCTTTTTAGGATAGAAAACGACATATGTCATCAAACGGTACCTTTTTTTATGTCTCTGTAAAAATATTTCAGAAGTTATAAAGTTAATTTAAAAATTACAAGTATTGGATTTTTGAATGTTCGCTATTGTCACAATCTTGAAATATTAAAGTGGTAGACCCATAATGTTGGTATCGTTAAATACAAAATCATGCCAGAAATTATAGCCAATAAAAAGCTTTAAGGTAGGAGTCGCATTTCAAAAGATATCATCAACTAGATAACAAAAATTAATATTAGTCAAATTGATATTTTACCTACTCAAAGCAACACAAAAGTACGTCAAATAAAGAGATTTTGAATATTACTGAATAGAAAAAAAAAGTATTTTTATCCTATGTGTCATATGAATGCACATATGTCTGTTCGTAATTGATTAACATTTGTTGAAATTATTTCTTTTATTTTTATTCATCGTAATTTAATTATTATAATATACGGGTACCTGATGGTCGAGTTGTCAGCGCTGTGGCCCTCGGTACCGCAGGTTTAGGGTTCGAATCCCGGCGGTATCATGGATGTCTGTAGTGGTTCGGAATTCACTTTGCCGTAGGTCTCGATCTAAAAGGATCGTAGAGCGTTGTGGGGTAGCGTTACTAATGTCCGAGGCATATCTTCAAGTTACACGTGATCCCCTGGATAGTGCTAAATGAGTAACAGCAATGCAGCCATTGCTTATGGCATAAAGATGAACTGCCTCTGTATTGCCAGCTTCATTAGAACTACATTAAATTAGTAGTGCCTTAAAAGTGATTCTTACGTCGAGTGGGAAGACTACTACGTGTAGAAGTGACTCTAATTGACAAGGAGAATATTGTTTTGTGAATATTATTGTACTGAAAAAGAAAGGTATTTTCATCACGTGTGTCATATGAAGGCACATAATTCTACTAAAGAACATTTTTTTTGCTCTAATGCAGATGGCAAATGCAGTTATCTAATGCATTTATCTTGGATGCCTTAAGGCAAGCGTTGCACAGACGTTACTCACTTAGCACTACACGGAGGGTGCGTGTAGCTTGAAGACAAGCTAAGGCCACAGAGAAATACAACGCAACGTTCTACGATCCTGTTAGACCGAGACCCGCTGTTTAAAGTGGATTCCGACACCCTGCAAACATACATGGCACTGCCGGAACTGGAACCCGAAACCTGTGGTACAGAGCGCCAGAGCGGCTAGCCATTCGCCCCCTTCCCCCTCCTACTAATGCATATATATGCACGTATTTCTCATAGTAATAGATTAACATTTGTGGAAATTATTTCTTTTATTTTTCTTCTTCATAATTAAATGATTGTTGAGCAATTGTACCTTAAAGGGATCCATCAAGTGGGCAGACTACCGCGTGTAGGAGTGACTCCGAATTGATAAGGACAATTTATTCAGAGATGTCTTAAGAGATAGAAATAATACAAGATGGATAGCCGCAGAACTGAATCAGACATTTAAGGCTTGTGTAGTGATAGGTCAGAAGTAATGAAGATGTACTGCGAAAGTTATAAACAATAAATCAGCTTATACAACGGGATCTTAAGTAATGCAAGTTTAAAATTCACGGAGCAACAGTTAAACAAGGCCTGTACGACAAACCTTTTTCAAAGCCATAATTCATAATCCAGTGATATCTAATATATTCATTGATTGACACCTCTCTATTAGATTACAAAAGAATCAGTCAATGAAATCCTACTTTAACAGCAAAGGAACTCATCTCTCATTCGTCAAATCCAATTCCGTCAACCAATCGGAGAGATGGAAAGAGAAAACTTTTCAACAAGTTCCCGCCCCCAATTCCTTCAAAAAGTTGATTTACGAGAAGCAATTCCCCCACTTTCTATCATATAGTGATGTTGCCATTCCTAAGTGAAAGCGAAGAAATGAGAGCTTAATTTATTAGGGGCAAGGATGTAGCTGGAGCAAAAACAAAAACAAAATAAAAAAAGAAAAGAAAAGAAAGAAAGTAAAGAAAAGAACATCAGCGGAAGAAGTAGAAGAACAAAATAAATATGAAGTTGTAAATAGTTTCTGTTCCCTTTGACTACAGAAAAGCCCAGGGAGGGCAATTAATCAAATATTATCCAGGGACCTGCTTTGGAGATGTAGAGTGTAGCGAGAAGATGGTATGTGTTATAAAGATGGGCCTTTGTTCCTGGGAGTTTGTGTGCAAGATAATAGTTTTGGTTGAGCTGCCAGTTTCCATTATCTACGGAGCGACCGTTAGAACAGTTGTTGACCCCCATGTAGTATTCTGTGTCCTTTTTCTGTAATGCGTAAGAGATTAGAATAAAAATCCAAACGGAAGTACTTTTTTTTTTGTCCACTGTTGGAAAGATTTTTGATTTTGTTAAAAGATTTTCCAAAAGACCACCAAATGTGCGAATTTTTTGAAATTTCGATTCGGCTGCAATTTAAAAAAATTATATTCTAATGAATTATTTTCTAAACTTTATTTGATAGAAAACAACATCTGTAATCAAACGGTACCTTTTTCATATCTCAGCAAAAGCGTTTTCAGAAGTAATAAAGCTAATTTTAAAAATTACAAATATTGGATTGTTGAACAATTCTTCATCTTGGTCAATATATTTTAGAATAGGGTCACATATCTTATTAAAAATCAGCAAAAATTAAATTTAGCAGTTAGCAATTAACATAGCAGTTTAATTATTGTATGATATTCATTTGAATTAACTTTAAGAAACTAAATCTTTTTCAAATAACTAAGTTCAGTAAATTATTTTTCAGTTCAGTAATTAATTAATTCAGTTCACTAAATTCAGTAATTTTTTTTAATCCTCTGTAAAGCTTTTTTGGTTTCTGCCAACTGTTTTCCAGAAAAAATCACAACAAATGTACAAATTTTTGAAAAATCGATTCTGCTGTAATTTAAAAAAATTATATTCTAATAAAATATTTTCTAATGTTTTATTTAATAGAAACCGACATCTGTCATCGAACGGTACCTTTTTTTTTATGTTGATTAGGTGAATTTGAAGGAGTTAAATGAAGAGTTCAAGTTTAAGGAATTATTAACTGTAAATAAATTTAAATTTAAAATTGTAACCTATATAGACTTCAAGAAAAAAGGCCATATTCAGGTTCATGGGAGCACTTTAATTTTTATTTGCAAGCATATATATATATATATGTACGGAATTCTGGTTTACTACAAAATTATTATTTCCAAAATGAAAATTAAAGATTCAAATTTGATTCACAAATACAGTTCACTCACAGGACGGAGATTTTCAGAATTCTCGAGTCTACGACGTAGCATCTAAAACACGTGGTCTGCGGCAGACCTTAATTGTTACACGGCGTGATACACGAAACCACAAGAGACCCACTTTGTAAACATACGAAAACTTCGGTCGGCTCAGTCGTTGGAGTCGTCTATCACCCATCGATGCAACAACTCACGGCATAATCCATATTCCATCTGTAATTGTTAAGCACTAGACAATCGCTCATTTCATGAGGTCTCATAATCCCTTGACACTGGATATCTGCTGTCAGATTTGAGTGACAAATTGTTCTCATTAGTACAAAACACTAATTGTATGCAATATAACTACCCACGACACTGCTTATCTGCTGTCAAATTTGAATGATGGGTTGTTATTAAGTACTTGTCGAAGAAATTACATTCCTCTCTCCTGGGAACGAAATACTACAACTCTTCGTGTTGGAAAAATGCTACACAAAAGGGATTATTTAAGTTAAATTTAAGGACTAGATTTTTATAAAAAAATATTAGTACGAACACATAAATGTACAAAATTCAAAAGTCCAATTAATTAATTATGTTGTCTCACAGTAAATGCAGATGAAATATTCATTTTTATTAAACAAGTAATATAAAAAAATTTAAGTCAATTCCAACTCTTTCTTCACTCTATTGCAGAAAGTCCTTTATAAATAATTGCCATTTATTTTTTTAAGTTTATCTGGCGCCATCTATTGGTAGATATATGCAACTTAAATCTAAAAAAGCTAAAATGAATTATTTAAATTTAATTTCTGAATTAATATTTGAAAAATCTGCATTCACATCCAGTGTCATCCACTATAAGTTAAAAAAATGTATTTGAACTCGAGTGGATGAATAAAAAGTATTTTATGAACGATTGAAAATGTGAACAAGATATATATAGGGAGAGTGTGAACTAATAGAAAGAATTGAAAAATATTATGTGTATTTTAATTCCCAAAGTGTTTTTCATCGACTCCATGCTCATTAAAAAATGTAAAGTCTAATAAAAAGGAATAATAATTCAGGAATAAATTCAAAAACAAGTATACGTTAACTATTCATGGATTTTTAAAACATGATTATTTTTACAAAAATGAGAGGCCGAAACAAACATAAAAGCTATATCTAATGCACTTTCTAGACACAAAGAAAATATTTCAAAATTAAATCGCACTCGATGTTTGATCTTCTAATGTTATGCTAAACTTAGAAAGGCATGGAATTTAATAACGAGAAAAGTATGAATGTTAGATGAAAAAAGAAATGCAATATATATTTATTACACTGACACAAATACATTAAAATGCAGTAAAGCATCACAGACACTTATCATTTCTCATCCAGAACAATAGCCACTTTTTCATTCTTTCAATTTGTCTGAACACTGAAAAGAAAAACTCAAACAGACATAAAAAAAAAACTATAAAACTCAATGAAAATACTCATTTTTAATGCAGTTTGATATAAATACAACGTACTTATTTGTTTTCGTGATTTAAGAATTTTCAGTCTAATATAAAAAGCAAAATGTAACACATGAATATAGAGTCCCAGTGGAACTCTGCAAATAATTATGGGACGTTACTATTAATGCCGGATCTAAATAATAATAATAAAAATTAATAATATAATTTTTTGTTTTTAAGTCAATTCCTACTTTATTTCACTCTATTGCAGAAAGTCCATTATAAATAATTTTCATTCATTTTTTTAAGTTAGAAACAATTCTCTCTCTTTCTCTCACACATACACACTTTCCATTTAGCTGTCTATTTTATTCACATGCTCCATTTTCCATTTTGTTCCTTCCTCGACTCAGACTACAACCCACAATGAAACAAAGAATCTGAAAAAGAAATTTTTTTCTACACGCTTCGCCACTGACGGTATTTATACCTATAATTATATCTTGCTAAATATCTTATCTATAAAACTAAAATGAATGAATTACTATTTGAAAAAACTGTATCGTCATCCACTACAAGTTTTAAAAAATGACTTTGAACTTGAGTGGATGAATAAAAAGTATTTCATGAACGATTGAAAATTTAAACAGGATAGATATAGGGAGAGTGTGAACTAATAGAAGGAATTGAAAAAGTAAAACTGACATAAAAAACACTAAAAAAAAAGTATAAAACTCAATGAAAGCACTAATTTGTAATGCAGTTTGAAACAAATTCAATGTATTTATTTATTTTCGTGATTTAAGAATTTTCAGTCTAATATAAAAAGCAAAATGTAACACATGAATATTGAAAGTCTAGTTAAACACTGCAAATAACTATGGGACGTTACCATTAATGCCGGATCTAAATAATAATAATAATAAAAACAAAGAAAACAAGTAATATAAAAAAAATAATTTAAAGTTAGTTTCTACTTTTTTTCACTCTATTGCAGAAAGTCCTTTAAAAATTAAATTTTTCTCTTGCATCTGGCGCCATCTATTGGTAGATACATGCAACTTAAATCTAAAAAAACTAAAATGAATTAATTAAATTGAATGAATGAATTCATATTTGAAAAACTTTATTAACATCCAGTGTCATCCACTACAAGTTCAAAAATGCATTTGAACTCGTGAGGATGAATAAAAAGTATGTTAGGAACGATTGAAAATGTGAACAAGATATATATAGGAGAGTGTGAGCTAATAGAATCGAAAAAAACTCCGCTAAATAGTCGTGCTCACTTTGGCTAAATAAAAACGTTGCAACATTTTTTCTTCCTAAAACTAGAGATGTACTACGTTGTTTTTGGATTATGTGAATTCCTTCATCTTGATTCTTATTTAAACCGAGTCTATTCTAAGTCTTTCATGAGAAATTTTTAATAATACATTCATATTCAATGTGAATAGTATGCTTTTCATCAGTCAAAATATTTTTTATGTGTACACGTTATTAACAGTATTCTTTCTAATTCTACTGGCAAACACTTAGATCTTGGATGCCTTAACGCAATCGCTGCACCGACGTCACTCACTCAGCACTACCCAGGTGGGGGGCGCGTAACTTGAAGATAAGCTACGGACGCGGAGTAACACTACCCCCAACGCTCTACGATCTTATTAGACCTGAACCTACGGTTTAAGGTAGATTCTGAACCCCTACCAACATCCATGGCACCGTCGAAACTCGAACTGAAACCTGTGGTACCGAGTACCAAACCACTAGCCATACAGTTCCACGTGAGTTTATATAAGCGTTTAAAAATATTCCTATGTATCAGTTCAATTTGTCTTTGCTTCTAGCTACATCGTGAGGTTTTTATTTACATATTTTCTATGTGAGACTATGCAAAGCATTCTGCAAACATTCCTAACACTCATAAAAACAAACTGTGAAATTTTCAGCGAAATCGGTAGCAAGATGTTTGAGTCTATAACGCATACACATATGAACAATGCTTTTATTCAATTCCTTCTATTAACTCACACTCTCCCTACATATATCTTGTTCAAATTTTCAATCGTTCATTAAATACTTTTTATTCATCCACTCAAGTTCAAATACATTTTTTTTGAACTTGTAGTGGCTGACACTGACTGTTAATACAGTTTTTTCAAATATTAATTCATTAATTAAATTTAATTAATTTATTTTAGTTTTTTAGATTTAAGTTGCATATATCTACCAACAGATGGCGCCAGATAAAAGTTAAAAAATGAATGAAAATCATTTATAAAGGACTTTCTGCAATATAATGTGAAAAAAGTAGGAATTGATTAAAAATTTTTTTTTTTTTTATATTACTTGTTTAATGTAGATTTATGGAAATAAGCATACATTAATGATATTAATTCGTAGGAAAATAAAGCCATAAGATTAGTAATACAGAATACAGAATAGTAGATACAGAAAGTAAGATTCTGTATCTACTATTCTGTATCTACCATTTCTGATCCCAGTTGAAAGAAATGTACATTCTTTAACAATTACATAATAACAACCTATCATTCAACCTAACAGCAGATAAGTAGTATAATGGATATTTATACTCATGTCCATAAATTAAGGATAATTCAGAATCACACAGAAATTGAACTCTAAAATAAAAATTTCACACGCAGAAATATCACACACATCTTGAAGAAGAATAGGCAAATTACAGGAAACCACCAGATGGCGCGGATAGTACGTCACAATGACGAAAGTGTAAGAGAGGGGTATATAAGGAATGGTGGCAAAGAAGTAAAATTGTTCACAAGCGCTTTGAAAGCCTTTCAGTGCAATAACCGCAACTGCATAATCGTATGCCCTTTGTATCCAGGCCCACTATAAATCAGGCAGAACAAATCGGTACAAGCACAATACACAGATAAGAAGCATGGGCAAGGAAGGCATTGCAGAAACTGCAGGGGAATTTATTTTCCTACGTTTTTACTCGCAGTTGCTTTTACCATAAATCCTTGCAGAGGAAAAATCGGGCCTCCCATATTTCACATATTTATCACCTTGCCTCTAATCTGTGTGCATGTTCAGAGTAAGGGCTTCTTGCAGGTTGTAGGGCCTTTGCGAGTCCAAAGATGATGATGTGTTCCTCACACTGAGATTTACGACGTTTCACCGAATTATGCCTGATTTTAACATTTTTTTTTGGTTAAATCTTTGTCTATTAAGTGCCAGATTCACTTTGTTAAACACTGTAAAGTGGTTTTTGGTCGAAAGGTGTTGACTGGTTTAATAAATTTCTTTTGTGAAGGCAAATCTTTTTTTTTTTTTTTTTTTTTTTTTGAAGCACATATAAATTTGCCTTTCTTAAAAGTAAACTGTTTTTAAAATTTCATCTGCTTCGATTACTTTACTGTACCGGAAATGCTTCGTTGCAGCCTACATTTGAATATATATATACTACTGTGTCCAAAAGTAAGACCCGTTTTCAATTTCTGCAAATCATTTGCATACCACAGCACCTTCTTCCTGTCTTTTTAAATCTACCGTCTGTAGCATGTCGCCTTCTGCGTGCAGCAATTGTAATGGCCAGCAATGTATGTTCAAATATTCAAGAAATAAAAAATATTATCTTCTACTCATCAACTGTGCGGTATGGGAATGAACACTAGGTGTGGTTTGGTTTGTCACTCTACGGTCATCGGTTATCTTGTGCACACGAGGGCTAAACAGACCGGGTACTACAGTTTAAAGTGGATTCCGAACCCCTACAAACCTCCATGGCAACGCCGGGACTCGTACCCCAAACCTGTGGTACCGAGTGCCACAGCCATCAGCCCCAGAGTTTAAATTTGGGCGATTCATTCGGGCGATTTATTAAAGTGATCAAACCTAATGCAATTTTATTCGTCTTCAGAAGAGAGGAGGGTCATTATGCTGCTTCGACCACAATCAGGCATGTGAGTTTTCCGAAATTGTTGCCCTTCATCATTATTACTACACGAGAGCTTTCTTTTTAATGATTTCTTTTCCGATGTCTAATTATGGTAATTTCTTGGAAATGATGATTTCTAATTTTCAAAACTACATTTACCAACAGTCGCTGCTTTTTTATTTTTGTTAAAATTCGCATTAGGGAAGGAGCCTTTGCGATAGAAGTTGCGAATTTCAGCACACTATTGATCCCCCCTGTTACATTATCGTTTGCTTAACGATTCTCACTTTGTGAAGTTTTCCGAACAATATCGAGTTTATGCATTTTTAATTTTTTTTTTTTCTCGATAAATGTTTGTGGCGAAATGCTGTTTGATGTTGTTGGGGCGTGAATATTTATATTGAATATCTGATGATGATGTGTTGTGTAGGAATAGTGTAAACCAAATGCCATTAAAGGATCGTGCTTGGCGATTAACATTTTAAAGATTCGTCATTTCGGGTTTGGATGTTTGTTAATTTAACAATGGGGAGCCTTAAATGAGAGTTATTTTGAAAGTAAATTTGCGTAAACATTATTTTTTGTGTTGTATTGAATTGATTTCTTATTCTCTTTGTGTGCGGACATACACAGTCCAGTCACATTAATGTGGTCACCTATCAAATGCCATAAGCTTTTAATACTCCATAAGTATATAAAGGATTTTGTATTAGTAAGAATTTAGAGTAAGTGTATAAAGGATACCCTAGGACATCCTTTATATACACTCCACGGCAATGTGCTGCCACCTGCCTTTTGTGACGGGACGATCTCAAGTTGACGTCGAAAGTAGGTGGTGGTCACATTGATGTGACTGGACTGTGTATATTAAACTGCAAATCTCGATTTTCTTTAAAAGAATTATTTAGCAACAAAAGATCACAGGACCGAAATAATACTCGCCATGCATCGATCGAGACTTTTGTCTTATAGTACAGTAGTAGAAACAATCGACCAAAACCACTATTTTCACCAAACTGGCAATATTTGTTCTAACAATGCTATACTACTACTATTAGTACTACACCACACCACATTACAGTGCCAAGAGCTGAACTTTACAGTTTTGTGTACGATGTGGGTGAGAAGAAGTCTGATTGGGTTCTGTGAAGTCCTACGGTAATATGAAAAACGGGACCTACTGCTTAAATGAGATTCCGAAGCCCTACAAACATCCATGACATCGCCGGGATTCAAACCCGAAACCTATGGTACGAGCGCCCCAGCGTTAGCCACTCGGCCATCAAGCCTCAGAGCTTAAATTTGCCGTCTTAGACGTCTCAGCCATCCAGACTTCTAAGCACTATGAGAGAAAAGTAACCATTTTTTGAAATCGATTATCTATTTAATAACGGCATCTTGACTGGTCCAAAAGCTGTCTGCAATTCATTCATGGTGATTTATTGAAGTGATCAAACCCAAAGCGATTTTATTTGTCTTGAGAAGAGAGGAGAGGGTCATTATACTGCGGCGACCACAATCAGGCAAATGAGTCTTCCCAAATTGTTGCCCTTCATCATTATTATTACAAGAGTGTTTTCTTTTTACTGATTTTTTTCGATGTCTAATTATGGTAATTTCTTGGTAATGATGAATTTAATTTTCAAAATCACACTTACCAACCGTCACTGCTTTTTCCTTTTTTGTTGAAAATTCGCATTAGTGGATGCATGCGAGAAGTTGGAGAATTTCAGCACACTATTGACCCCCCGTAGGTTACATTATCGTTTGCTTAACGGTTCTCACTTTTGTGAAGTTTTCCGAACAATAGAGATTATGCATTCTTAATTTTTTTCTCGAGAAATGTTTGTGGCGAAATGTTGTTTGTTGTTGTTGGAGCGTGAATATTTATATTGAATATCTGATGAGGGCGTTTGTGTAGGAATAATGTAAACCAAATTCCATTACAGGATCATGCCTGGTGATTAACATTTAAAGACTCATTATTTCGGGTTTTGATGTTTGTTAATTTAAACAAAAGATATTAGAAAATGGGAAGTCTAAATGAGAGTTATTTCGAAAAGTAAATTTTCATAAACATTATTTTTAGTATTGTCTTGAATTGATTTCTTAATCACTGCGTGTGGGTATATACACTACTAGCCATTAAAATTGCTACACCAGGAAGAGAAAATGGTATTCATTGAACAAATATATTATACTGGAAATAACAAATGATTCAATTTTCAAGAAATTTGGGTGCATAGATCCTGAGAAATCAATTCTGATTTTTCAGGATCAACCACCTCTGGCAGTAACAGCTGGAACAATCACCAGCAACAGGATCAGCTAGAACAACCACCTCTGGCAGCAATGACAGCACTGGGGGATTGAGTCGAACACAGATTGGTTGGCATGTACAGGTACAGATACGGGAGAAATTCGGGCCCCCATATTTCACATATTTATCGCTTCGCTGTGAGCATGTTCGGAGAAGGACTTCTAGCAGGTTCTTGGGCCCTTTGCGAGCCCAGAGAAGATGATGCGTTCCTCTGTTGAGATTTATGACGTTTACACCAAATTATGCCTGATTTTACCATTTTTTTTTTTTTGGTTAAATCTTTCTCTATTAAGTTCCAGATTCACTTTGTTAAAGACAGTGAAGTAGTTTTTGTTCGACGCTGCTGACTGGTTTAATAAATTTCATTGTGGTGGTGATTTTTTTTTTTTCTGAAACACTTTTAAATTTACCTTTTCATCATGGTAAACGGTTTGATATGTCATCTATTTCGATCTTGCGTTCTCGAAATGCTTAGTTGCGACCTACATTATATATATATATATATATATATATATATATATATATATATATAGATAGATACAGAACTCTATTTACAAAAAAAAAAAGAAAAAAGAAAAGGTAACTTTTACAAATAAAACAACAATTTCTAACGATAATTCTTGTTTTTTCTATAAGAATTCAGTTTACAGTAACATTCATTTTATGGGAATTTCAGCTTTTGAACAGTAAATAACTAGTAATATTTCTAGTTTAATCTAATAATAGTCTAGTTTAATTATAATCTCCCTTTTTTCCATAATTATCTTATCATCTTATCTTGTAAAAATTTATATTTACGGATAAAAGCACATGATCATGGTAACACAGCACCATGATAAATACTTTCTAAAGGCGATGTGTTTCAATTGCCCGATCATTTTAAAAAATGGACTCTGAACTATCTCTCATCTCACCCACACCTATCAAATGTTTCTTTCAGTCAGACAGAAAAAATCAAGCGCTGTCTTAAAATCACAAAAGATCGGAAGGCTTCAGAAAATCTTTTTTTTTCAAGCAAAGCTGGTCACACTTTCGGGAAACTTGAACTTCAGCATTACTATGCTACAGTATGTTAGCATACGTTTAGGGCCTGAATGGCCGAGTGGCTAGCGCTCTGTCGCTCGGTACCACAGGTTCCGGGTCCCGGCCTAGCCATGGATGTTTGTAGTGGTTCGGAATCCCCTTTAAACCGTAAGTCGCGGTCAAATAGGATCGCAAAGCGTTGCGGAGTTAGTGTTACTCCACGTCCGTAGCTTATCTTCAAGCTACAGCACCTCCTGGGTAGTGATAAGTGAGTAACGTCGGTGCAGCGCTTGCCTTAAGACATCCAAGACAAATGTCTAAGTGTTTACCAGCTGCATTAGAACAAAAAAAAAAAAAACCTTTTAACTACATATTTCCACTTTTATCTTCGGTGTTACTATTTAAAAAGCTTTGCAAGAACAACCTTTTTTTTTTTTTACCTGAACCTTCTGGATATTTAAAAAAAAATTCGTTCAGCTCCCTATCCGAGATGAATCGCCCTATAATTTACTTTCACCAAACAAAGGAGTCAATAAGTCACAATACGGTCTTAAAAGCCCCAAAGAACAAAACAAAAACAGAAAAAAAGAGAGAGCATCAACGAACAGGAAGGCTTCCATTTTAGAACTTAATAAGATTTATCTCCGCACATTCATCTATCGTTGGGAGGGTAGGGTGTAGGGGTGTAGGGGCATGTCTACCTTTTCAAAACTGCATAATCGTCTGCCCTTTGTTTCCGTGCCCACTATAAATCAAGCAGAACAAACCCCTGTACACCATTCTCCGATGCACAATATACGATAAGGAGCTCGGAAAGCACTGCAGAAACTGCAGCGGAATTTATTTTCCTACATTTTTACCCACAGTTGCTTCTGCCATAAATCATTGCAAAGGGATAAGTCGGGCCCCCCCATATTTCACATATTTATCGCTTTGCCACTAATCTGAATGCATGTTCCGAGTAAGCGCTTTTCGCAGATTGTAGGGCCTTTGCGAGTCCAAAGAGGATGATGCGTTCATGTGCTGAGACTTGCTCATTTGCCGTAATAAGTGGTTCACAGCAGTAAGTAATTAATGATAGGATAAAAGTTTGTACTATTTAAAGTTGATCTATTACATTTAGAAAATAGTCACTCTTTTTAGAAATTGATATTATTGTTGTTGTATCATTTTGGTTACATAAAAATATCATCAAACGACTAAATATTGAACACTAAACTATTTAAAAAGGCCCTGATGGCCGAAGGGCTAGCGCTCTGGCGTTCGGTACCACAGGTATCGGGTTCGAATCCCGGCTTTGCCATGGGTGTTTGTAGTGGTTCGGAATCCACTTTAAGTCGTAGGTCCCGGTCCTAATAGGATTGTAGAGCGCTGCGAGGGCATTGTTACTCCGCGTCGGTGGTTTACCATCAAGTTACACGGGACCCCTGGGTATTGCAAAGTGAGTAACATTGGTGCAGCCCTTATAGGCATCCTAAGACGTCCTGTCTGTTTGCCAGCTGTAAACTGTTTAAAAAATTAAATTATCCTACTAATTCATATCATTTTAATTTAATACACACACACACATATATATATATTCAAATATAGGCCGCAACGAAGCATTTCTGGATCCTCTAATAAAGTAAAGTAATAGAAATATATCAAATATCAGCCAGTTTACCAGGTAAATTTATAAGTACTTCAAAAAAAAAAAAAATGCCACCACAAAGAAATTTATTAAACCAGTCAACAACATCAAATGAAAACCACTTTACAGTCTTTAACAAAACTGAATCTGGAACTTAATAAAGAAAGATTTAAAAAAAAAAAAAAATGGTAAAATCAGGCATCATTTGGTGAAAACATCATAAATCTTAGCGGACATCAACATCATCATCGGACTCGCAAAGGCCCTACAACCTGCGAAAATCCCTTCTCGGAACATGCACACAGATTAGAGGCAAGGAGATAAATATGTGAAATATAGGGGCCCGATTTTCCCCACAATGATTCATGGCAGAAGCAACTGCGGGTAAAAATGTAGGGAAATAAATTCTCCTGCAGTTTCTGCAATGGCTTCCTTGCCCATGCTCTCCAAGCTCCTTATCATCGTGTATTGTGCTTTGGAGAATGGTGTACCGGGGATTTGTTCTGCTTGATTTATGGTGGCCATGGAAACAAAAGGCAGGCGATTATGCAGTTTTGAAAAGGCCTCTCCCCCTCCCTACACCCACCAACAATAGGGGAATGTGCGGAGATAAATCTTATTAAGTCTGAAATGGAAGCCTTTTCGTTTGTTGATGCTTCTTTTTTTTTTTTTTTTTTCTTTTTTTTTTTTTCGGGGAGGTGGGGTGTGGTCTTTGGTGAAAGTAAATTATGGCGATCTATCTCAGTTCAGCAAGCCTTTTAAATAGTAACACCGCAGATAAAAGTGAAAATATGTGGTGATAAGTTTTTTTGTTCTAATGCAGCTGACAAACACTTAGACACTTGTCTTGGATACCTTAAGGCAAGAGCTGCACCGACGTTTCTCATTTAGCACTACCCAGGAGGTGTGTGTAGCTTGAAGATAAGCTACGAATGCGGAGTAACACTGCACCCGCAACGCTCTATGACCTACTGTTTAAAGTCAATTCCGAACCACTACAAAAATCCATGGCACCGCCGGGACCCGAAACCTGTGGTATACATGCTAACATGCTTTTCAAAGCGATGGTGAAGTTCAAGTTTCTCGAAAGTGTGACCCAATGTTGCTGGCACCAATGACCCAATGTTGAATATACATGGCACCGCGTGGACTCGAACCTGAAGCCTGTGATACCGCATGAGTGCTATATATATATACTCAAAAGTAAGCCGTTACGAAGCATTTCCGTGTACGCTAATAAAGTAAAATAAACGGAATAGTTGAAATATTAAACAGTATACCAAAGAACGGAAAATTTATAAGTGCTTAAAAAGAAAAAAGAAAAAAAAAAAGATTTGCCTCCACAAAGAAACTTTTTCAAACCAGTCAACAATATCGAACAAAAAGCCACTTTACAGTCTTCAACAAAGTGAATCTGGAATTTAATAGAGGAAGATTTAAACAAAAAAAAAAAAAAAAAATGACAAAATCAGGCATCATTTGGTGGTCATAAATCTCAGCAGAGTAACGCATCATCATCTTTGGAATCGCAAAGTCCCTACAACCTGCGAGAAGCGCTACTCGGAAAGTGCACTCAGATTAGACGCAAAACGATAAATATGTGAAATATGGGGGCTCGATTTATCCCTTTGCAACGATTTATGGCAGAAGCAACTGCTGGTAAAAATGTAGTAAAATAAATTCTCCTGCCGTTTCTGCAGTGCTTTCCGAGCTCCTATCGTGTATTGTGCTTCGAGAATGGTGTACCGGGGGTTTGTTCTGCTTGATTTATAGTGGGCACGGAAACAAAGGGCAGACGATTATGCAGTTTTGAAAAGGAAGACTTGCTCCTACACCCCTACACCATACCCTCCCAACGATAGATGAATGTGCGGAGATAAATCATATTAAGTTCTGAAATGAAAGCCTTCTCGTTCGTTGATGCTGTCTCTTTTTTCTGTTTGTGTTCTGTTCTTTGGGGCTTTTAACACCGCATTGTGACTTATTGACTCTTTTGTTTGGCGAAAGTAAATTATAGGGTGATTCATCTAGGATAGGGAGCTGAAGGAATTTTTTTTTAAATATCCAGAAGGTTGTTCTTGCAAGCTTTTTAAATAGTAACACCGAAGATAAAAGTGGAAATGTGTAGTTAAAAGTTTTTTTTTGTTCTAATGCAGCTGGAAAACACTTAGACATTTGTCTTGGATAACTTAAGGCAAGCGCTGCACCGACGTTACTCACTTAGCACTACCCAGGAGGTCCTGTAGCTTGAAGATACGCTACGAACGCGGAGTAACACTACCTCTGCAACGCTCTGCGATCCTATTAGACCGCGACTTACGGTTTAAAGGGGATTCCGAACCACTTCAAACATCCATGGCACCACTGGGACCCGGAACCTGCGGTACCGAGAGTCAGAGCGCTAGTCACTCGGCCATTCAGGCCCCTAACGTATGCTAACATACTTTAGCATAGTGATGCTGAAGTTCAAGATTCCCGAAAGTCTGACCAGCGTTGAAAAAAAAAAGATTTTCTGAAGCCTTCCGATCTTTTTTTGTGATTTTAAGACAGCGATTGATTTCTTCTGTATGACTGAAAGAAACATTTGCTAGGTGTGGGTGAGATAAGAGATAGTTCAGTGAACATTTTTTAAAAATGATCGGGCAATTGAAACACATCGCCTTTAGAAAGTATTTATCATGGTGCTGTGTTACCATGATCATGTGCTTTTATCTGTAAATATAAACTTTTACAAGATGATGAGATAATTATGAAATAAAGGGAGATTATAATTAAACTAGACTATTATTAGATTAAACTAGAAATATTACTAGTTATTTACTGTTAAAAGCTGAAATTCTATAAGTTCCTAAAATGAATGTTACTGTAAACTGGAATTCTTATAGAAAAAACAAGAATTATCGTTAGAAATTATTGTTTTATTTGTAAGAGTTACCTTTTCTTCTCTTTTTTTTTTTTTTTTTTTTGTAAATAGAGTTCTCTATCTATCTATCTATCTATCTATCTATCTATCTATCTATATATATATATATATATATATATATACATTCAAATGTAGATCGCAACTAAGCATTTCGGAGAACGCTAGTAAAGTAAAATAATCGAAATAGATGACATATCAAACAGTTTACCATGAAGAAAAGGTAAATTTAAAAGTGCTTCAGAAAAAAAAATCACCACCACAAAGAAATTTATTAAACCAGTCAGCAGCGTCGAACAAAAACTACTTCACAGTCTTTAACAAAGTGAATCTGGAACTTAATAGAGAAAGATTTAACCAAAAAAAAAAAAAAAAATGGTAAAATCAGGCATCATTTGGTGAAAACGTCATAAATCTCAACAGAGGAACGCATCATCATCTCTGGGCTCGCAAAGGCCCCAAGAACCTGCTAGAAGCCCTTCTCCGAACATGCTCACATCGAAGCGATAAATATGTGAAATATGGGGGCCCGATTTTCTCCCGTATCTGTACCTGTACATACCAACCAATCTGTGTTCGACTCAATGCCCAGTGCTGTCATTGCTGCCAGAGGTGGTTGTTCTAGCTGATCCTGTTGCTGGTGATTGTTCTAGCTGTTACTGCCAGAGGTGGTTGATCCTGAAAAATCAGAATTGATTTCTCAGGATCTATGCACCCAAATTTTTTGAAAATTGAATCATTTGTTATTTCCAGCATAATATATTTGTTCAATGAATACTATTTTGTCTTCCTGGTGTAGCAATTTTAATGGCCAGTAGTGTATACCCACACGCAGTGATTAAGAAATCCAATTCAAGACAATACTAAAAATAATGTTTATGAAAATTTACTTTTCGAAATAACTCTCATTTAGACTTCCCATTTTCTAATATCTTTTGTTTAAATTAACAAACACCAAAACCCGAAATAATGAGTCTTTAAAATGTTATTCACCAGGCATGATCCTGTAATGGAATTTGGTTTACATTATTCCTACACAAACGCCCTCATCAGATATTCAATATAAATATTCACGATCCAACAACAACAAACAACATTTCGCCACAAACATTTCTCGAGAAAAAAAATTAAGAATGCATAATCTCGATTGTTCGGAAAACTTCACAAAGTGAGAACCGTTAAGCAAACGATAATGTAACGGGGGAAGGGGGAATCAATAGTGTGCTGAAATTCGCAACTTCTCGCATGCATCCACTAATGCGAATTTTCAACAAAAAGGAAAAAGCAGTGACGGTTGGTAAATGTGGTTTTGAAAATTAGAAATCATCATTT
The DNA here is from genome assembly GCA_021605095.1 of Caerostris extrusa. NCBI lineage: Eukaryota > Metazoa > Arthropoda > Arachnida > Araneae > Araneidae > Caerostris > Caerostris extrusa. Next base: position 53,894 of record BPLR01015634.1, read on the forward strand.
CCAAGAAATTACCATAATTAGACATCGGAAAAGAAATCAGTAAAAAAGAAAACACTCTTGTGGTAATAATGATGAAGGGCAACAATTTGGGAAGACTCATTTGCCTGATTGTGGTCGCCGCAGTATAATGACCCTCTCCTCTCTTCTCAAGACGAATAAAATCGCATTGGGTTTGATCACTTCAATATATCACCATGAAGGAATTGCAGACAGTTTTGGACCAGTCAAGATGCCGTTACTAAATAGATAATCGATCTCAAAAATGGTTACTTTTCTCTCATAGTGTACAGAAGTCTGGATGGCCGAGACGTCTAAGACGGCAAATTTAAGCGCTGAGGCTTGATGGCCGAGTGGCTAACGCTGGGGCGCTCGTACCATAGGTTTCGGGTTTGAATCCCGGCGATGTCATGGATGTTTGTAGGGCTTCGGAATCTAATTTAAGCAGTAGGTCCCGTTTTTCATATTACCGTAGGACTTCACAGAACCCAATCAGACTTCTTCTCACCCATATCGTACCCAAACTGTAAAAGTTCAGCTCTTGGCGCAGTAATGTGGTGTAGCGTAGTAGTAATAGTAGTAGTATAGCATTGTTAGAACAAATATTGCCAGTTTGGTAAAAATAGTGGTTTTGATCGATTGTTTCTACTACTGTACTTAAGACAGAGTCTCGATCGATGCATGGCGAGTATTATTTCGATCCTGTGATCTTTTGTTGCTAAATAATTTTTTAAATTTGAAAATCGAGATTTGCAGTTTTATATACACAGTCCGTCACATCAATGTGACCACCACCTACTTTCGACATCGAGATCGTCCCGTCACAAAAAAGCAGGTGGCAACACATTGCAGTGGAGTGTATATAAAAGATGTCCTAGGGTATCCTTTATACACTTACGCTAAATCTTTACTAATACAAAATCCTTTATATACTTATGGAGTATTAAAAGCTTATGGCATTTGATAGGTGACCACATTAATGTGACTGGACTGTGTATGTCCACACACAAAGAGATTAAGTAATCCAATTCAAGACAATACTAAAAATAATGTTTACGCAAATTTACTTTCAAAATAACTCTCATTTAAAGCTCCCCATTTTCTAATATCTTTTGTTAAATTAAAAAACATCAAAACCCGAAATGACGAGACTTTAAAATGTTAATCACCAAGCACGATCCTTTAATGGCATTTGGTTTACACTATTCCTACACATCATCATCAGATATTCAATATAAATATTCACGCCCCAACAACATCAAACAACATTTCGCCACAAACATTTATCGAGAAAAAAAAAAAATTAAAAATGCATAAACTCGATATTGTTCGGAAAACTTCACAAAGTGAGAACCGTTAAGCAAACGATAATGTAACAGGAGGGGGATCAATAGTGTGCTGATATTCGCAACTTCTATCGCAAAGGCTCCTTCCCTAATGCGAATTTTTAACAAAAAAAAAAAAAAGGCGGCGGTGGTAAATGTGGTTTTGAAAATTAGAAATCATCATTTCCATAAATTACCATAATTAGACGTCGGGAAAGAAATCAGTAAAAAGAAAGCGCTCGTGTAGTAATAATGATGAAGGGCAACAATTTTGGAAAACTCATTTGCCTGATTCTGGTCGCCGCAAACATAATGACCCTCCTCTCTTCTCAAAACGAATAAAATCGGATTGGGTTTGATCACTTCAATAAATCACCATGAATGAATTGCAGACGGCTTTAGACCGGTCAAGATGCCGTTACTAAATAAATAATAGATTTGGGAAAAGGTTACTTTTCTCTCATAATGCTCAGAAGTCTGGAAGCCCGATAGGTCTAAGACACCAAATTTAAGCTCTGAGGCGTGATGGCAGAGTGGCTAGCGCTCTAGCGGTGATTACCACAGGTTTCGGATTCGAATCCCGGTGGTGTCATGGATGTTTGTAGTGGTTCAGAATCCTTTTTAAATTGTAGGTCCCGGTCTGTTTAACCTGAAGTGTGCATAAGATGACAATAGAGCGACAAACCAAACCACACCTAGAGTTCATTCCCATAGCGCACATTTGATGGGTAGCAGAAAATATTTTTAATTTCTTGGAATATTTGAACATACATTGCTGGCCATTAAAATTGACACACCAAGAAGGCAACATGCTACTGACGTGACATTTCAACGACAGGAAGAAGGTGCTGTGATGTGCAAATGGTGAGCTTTTCAGCGTATTCGGACACAGCAGGCGCCGGTAGCAACAGCTACAGTGTGTTTAAATGAAGAAATGGTTCGACCGGTTTCTCAGCCGGCGTCGATAGAGATCCAAGGACTGTTAGCAGAATATGGAATCGATGGGTTCAGGACGGTAATACGGAACGCCGTGCTGGATCTCCACGGCCCCCTATTACTAGCAGCCGAGAAGACAGGCATGTTACCCGCATGGCCTTAATGGTTGATTCTCAGCATCTATGCACCCAAATTTCTCGAAACTTTAATCACTTTTAATTTCTAGTATAATATAAGTGTTAAATAAATAACTTTTTGGTGCCTGCATTTCTTCCTGGTGTAGCAATTTTAATTACCAGTAGTGTACATATGCACACGCTGTGATTAAGAAATCCAATTCAAGACAATACTAAAAATATTGTTTATGAAAATTTACTTTTCGAAATAATTCTCATTTAGACTTCCCATTTTCTAATATCTTTTGTTTAAATTAACAAACATCAAAACCCGAAATAATGAGTCTTTAAAATGTTCAGGCATGATCCTGTAATGGAATTCGGTTTACATTATTCCTACACAAACGCCATCATCAGATATTCAATATAAATATTCACGCTCCAACAACATCAAACAACATTTCGCCACAAACATTTCTCGAGAAAAAAAAAATTAAGAATGCATAATCTCAATTGTTCTGAAAACTTCACAAAGTGAGCCGTTAACCACAAACGATAATGTAACAGGGGTGGGGGATCGATAGTGTGCTGAAATTCGCAACTTATCGCAAAGCCTCCTTCCCTAATGCGAATTTTTCAACAAGAAGGAAAAAGCAGCGACGGTGGTAGATGTGGTTTTGAAAATTAGAAATCATCATTTCCAAGAAATTACCATAATTAGACATCGGAAAAGAAATCAGTAAAAGAATCAACACTCGTATAGTGTAATGATGAAGGGCAACAATTTGGGAAAACTCATTTGTCTGATTGTGATCGAAGCAGCATAATGATCACCTCTTCTCAAGACGAATAAAATCGCATTAGGTTTGATCACTTTAATAAATCACACAAAGGAATTTGTGCAGACTGCTTTAGACCAGTCAAAATGTCGTTACTAAATAAATAATCGATTTGAAAAATGGTTACTTTTCTCTCATAGTGTTCAGAAGTATGAATGTCAGAGAGGTCTAAGACGCCAAATTTAAGCTCTGGGCCCTGATGGCCTAGTGGCTAGCGCTGTTGCGCTCGGTACCACAGGTTTACGGGTTAGAATGATGGCGGTGACATGGATGTTTGTAGGGGTTTCGAATCCACTTTAAGCCTAATAGGATCTAATAGGATCGTAGAGCGTTGCGGGAGCATCGTTACTCCGCGTCCGTGACTTATCTTCAAGTTACACGATCCCCCTGGGTAATGCAAAGTGAGTAATGTCTGTGCAGCGCTTGCCTTAAGGCAATTGTCTAAGTGGTTGCCAGCTGCATTAGAACAAAAAAAAATACTTGGAAACTTGTTACTTTCTCTCATAGTGTTCAGAAGCTGGCAAACACTTAGACAGTTGTCCGGCACCGACGTTGCTCACATAGCACTACCCAGGAGGTGCGTGTAGCTTGAAGATAAGCGACGGACGCGGTGTAACACTACCCCTGCAACGCTCTACAATCCTATTAAGACCGGAACCTACGGTTCAAAGTGGATTTCGAACCCCTCCAAACATCCATGGCACCGACGGGACCCGAAACCTGTGGTAACGAGAGCCAGTGCGCTAGCCACTCGGCCATTCACTCCCATGTAATGAAAATTCTCATAACAAATTACGATTGTCATAAAATTGATGTTATACTAACATGCTCTACGAAGAGAAGGCGAAGTTCAAGTTTCACGAAAGTGTGTCCCATATCGTGGGAAAAAAAAAAGAGATTTTCTGAAGCATTCCGATCTCTTCTGTGCTTTTAAGGCTGCGATTCATTACTTCTGTCTGACTGCTACTTCTACTACACCTCACCACACCACATCACTATTCCTTTTTACAGTTTGGGAAAAATGCGGGTGAGGAGCAGTTTGATTGGGCTCTGGGACACTCTATGGTCCTATGGACCCGGCTTAAAATGGATTCCGAACCACTACAAACATCCATGATACCGGCGGGATTCGAGTACAATACCTGTGGTACCGAGCACCAGAGCTGTAGCCACTGGCTATTCAGGCCCCACAATTTAATTCATACACATATATTCAAATGTAGGCCTCAACGAAATATTACCGAGTTCACTATAAATACAGGGTCCAAGTAAAATAATCGAAATAGATGAAATATCAAACAGTTTACCATTCAGAAAGGTAAATTTATAAGTACTTCAAAAAAAAAAAAATTACCTCAACTACAAAATTTATTAAACCAGTAAACAACGTAAAACAAAAACCACTTTACAGTCTTTAAAAGTGAATCTAGAACTTAATTAAGAAAGATTTAACCAAAAAAAAATCATCATTTGGTGAAACGTCATAAATCTCACCGTTGGGAACGCATCATCATCTTTGGACTTGCAGGGGCCCTAACAACCTGCGAGAAGCCCTAACTCTGAACATGTACAGATTAGAGGCAAGGCGATAAATATGTGAAATATAGGGGCCCGATTTTCAACTCGCAATGATTTATGGGAAAAGCAACTGGAGGTTAAAAAAGTAGGCAAATAAATTCTCCTGCAGTTTCTGCAATGCCTTCCTTTGCCCATACTTTTCCAAGCTTCTTATCATCGTGTATTGTGCTTCCGAAAATAGTGTACCGGGGGTTTGTTCTGCCTGATTTATAGTGGGCATGGAAACAAAAGGCAGACGATTATGCAGTTGTGAAAAGGCCCCTCTCCCTACACCCTACTCCCCACCAACGATAGATGAATGTGCGGAGATAAATCTTATTAAGTCTGAAATGGAAGCCTTTTCGTTCGTTGATGCTCTTCTTTTTTATTCTTTGGGGCTTTTATGACCGTATTGTGACTTATTGACTCTTTTGTTTGGTGAAAGTAAATTATAGGGTGATTTATATCAGATAGGGTGCTGGAGGGTTCGTACCCGAACGCTTTTTTTTAATTATCCGGAGTTTGAGGGAAAAAAGCGTTGTTCTTGCAAGGCTTTTAAATAATAACACCGAAGACAAAGGTGGAAATGTGTAGTGAAAAGTTTTTTTTTTTTGTTCTAATACAGCTGGCAAACGCTTAGACAGTTGTTATGGATGCCTTAAGGCGGCGCCGCACCGACGTTACTCACTTAGCACTTTCCAGGATGTGCGTGTAGTTTGAAGATAAGCTACGGACGTGGAGTAACACTACCTTCGCAACGCTCTGCTATCCTATTAAGACCGGAACCTACGGTTTAAAGGGGATTCTGAACCACTACAAACATCCATGGCACCGCCGGGACTCGAACCTAAAACCTATGGTACCGTGCACCAATGGGTAGCCCCTCGACCATTCAGGCCCATGTAGTGAAAAGTCTCATAAGAAATGACGATTGTCATACAATTAATATTATGCTGACTTTACAAAACGATGGTGAGGTTCAAGTGTCCCGGAAGTGTTGTTGGGGAAAAAAAAAAAAAGAGATTTTCTGAAGCATTCCAATTTCTATCGTGCTTTTAAGGCAGCGATTGATTTCTTCTTTCTGACTACTACTACAACAAACCACATAACTTTTGTGGAGCTGAGTTGCCACTATATAGTTTGGGAAGGATATGGGTGAGAAGAAGTCCGTTTGTGCTCTGTGGCGCTCTACGGTCACATAAGACCGTAACTTACGGTTTAAAGTGGATTCCGAATCACTACAATCATGGCCCCGCCGGAATTCGAACTCAAAAACTGTGGTATCGAGCGCCAGAGCGCTAGCCACTCATACATGCCCCTAACTTCTCTATGACTGAAAGCAATATTCGGTAGATGTGGGTGAGATGAGAGCTAGTTCAGTGCTCATTTTTTTTAAATGATCGGGATTGGAAACAAATCGCTTTTAGAAAGTCTTTATCATGGTGCTGTTGAAGATGAGAGTGATACTGCCTTAACTATCTGAGAAAAGATAAAATTAACGATCAGTAACTGCAGTATATGTGTAAATGAAAATCCCGATAACTTTAAAATTGAGTTCTCGCTGAAGTACTTTGAATCTTACGCAAACATACCGCAGGTTTCGGTTCGAATCCCAGCGCATGGATGTTTGTAGGAGTTCGAATACGCTTTAAAAATGTCTCTGTCTAACAGGAACATAGAGCGTTGAGGCGGTAGTGTTACTCCGTGTCCGTGGTTTATCTTCAAGCTACACGCACCTCCTGGGTAGTACTAAGTGAGTAACGTCGATGCGGCGCTTGCCTTAAGGCCTCCAAGACAACTGTCCAAGTGTTTGCCAGCTGAATTAGAACAAAAAAATCCTTTATAAAAGGTAAAATATTTACGTCTGCAAAGAAATTTATTAAACCAGCCAACAACGTCGAATAAAAACCACTTTACAGTCTTTAACAAAATGAATATGGAACTTAATAAAGAAAGATTTTACAAACAAAAAATGGTAAAATCAGGCATCATTTGGTGAAAACGTCATAAATCTCACCGAGAGGAACGCATCATCATCTTCGGACACGCAAAGGCCCTACAACCTGCAAGAAGCCCTTACCCGATTTCTCCTCTGCAATGATTTATGGCAGAAGCCACTGCGGGTAAAAAATAAATTATCCTGCAGTTTCTGCAATGCCTTCCTTGACCATGCTCTCCAAGCTCCTTATCATCGTGTATTGTGCTATGGAAAATGGTGTATCGGGGATTTGTTCCGCTTGAATTATAGGGGCCATGGAAACAAAGGGCAGACGATGATGCAGTTTGGAGAAGGCAGCCTCCCCCCTCCCTACACCCTACTTCCCAACGATAGATGAATGTGCGGAGATAAATCTTATTAAGTTCTGAAATGGAAGGCTTTTCGTTGAATTTTTTTGTTTGGTCTTTTGGGGCTTTTAAGACCGCATTGTGACTCATTGAGTCTTTTGTTTGGTGAAAGTAAATTATATGGCGATTCCTCTCTGATAGGGTGCTGGTGGAATTTTTTTTTAATTATCCGGAAGATTGAGGGAAAAAAGGGGTTGTTCTCGCAAGCCTTTTAAATAATAACACCGAAGATAAAAGTGGAAATATAAAGTGAAATGTTTTGTTTTTGTTCTAATGCAGCTGGCAAAGACTTAGACAGTTCTCTTGGATTCCCTAAGGCAAGCGCCGCACGGACGTTACCTCACGTAGCACTACTCAGGGGGTGCGTGTAGCTTGAAGATAAGCCACGGACGCGGAGTCACACTACCCCCTGCAAAGCTCTAAGATTCTGTTAGACCGGGAACAACGATTTAAAGTGCATTCCGAACCACTCCAAACATCCATGACACCACCGGGACTCGAACCCGAAACCTGTGATTCCCAGCTCCAGATCGAGCCTTTCGGCCATTCAGGCCCATGTAGTAAAAAGGTCTCATAAGAAAGAACGCATGTTTGAAATGCTATACTAACATTAATGACCTAAATTAATGAATTAACCTAAAATTAATAAATTCAATGTAATGAATAAATTAATATTTGAAAAAACTGCATTATCATCCAGTGTCATCCACTGCAAGTTCAAAAAAAAAAAATGTATTTGAACTCGAGTGAATGAGTGAAAAGTGTTTTATGAACGATTGAAAATTTTAACAAGATATATGTAAGGAGAGTTTGAACTAAAGGTAAATCGATAAGTTTTTCAAAAAATTAAAAAAAAGAAGATTTGCCTCCACAAAGAAATTTATTAAACCTGTCAACAACATCGACAAAAAACCATTTTACAGTGTTTAACAAAGTGAATCTGGAACTTAACCAAAAAAGATTTAATCAGAAAAAAAAAAAAAAAAAAAATGGTAAAATCAGACATCATTGGGGAAAATGTCATAAATCTCAGCAGAGGAAAGCATCATCATCGTTGGACTCGCAAAGGCCCTACAACCTGCAAGAATCCCTTACTCGGTACATGCACACAAATTAGAGGCAAGGCGATAAATACGTAAAATATGGGGGCCCGATTTCCTGTCTGCAATGATCTATGGCAGAAGCAACTGCGGGTTAAAAATGTAGGAATATAAATTCTCCTGCAGTTTCTGCAATGCCTTCCTTGTCCATGCTTTCCAAACTCTTCATGGTGTATTGTGCTTCGGAGAATGGTGTACCGGGTATTTGTTCTGCTTGATTTATAGTAGCCATGGAAACAAAGGGCAGTCGATTATGCAGTTTTGAAAGGCCCCTCCCTACACCCTACTCCCCCAACGATAGATGAATGTGCGGAGATAAATCTTATTAAGTCTGAAATGGAAGCCTATTCGTTTGTTGATTCTCCCATTATTATTTTTTTTGTTTTGTTTTTTGGTCTTTGGGCTTTTAAGACCGCATTGTGACTTATTGACTCTTTTGTTTGGTGAAAGTAAATTATAGGGTGATTCATCTAGGATAGGGTGCTGGAGGATTTTTTTTTAATTATCCGGAAGGTTTGAGGGGAGAAAGATTGTTTTGCTAGCCTTTTTAAATAATAATAAGAAACGGATCTCCGCCCGCGAGGTTGAGGGTTCGCATCTAAACTCAGCTCCTTTTGCTATTTCTGTTACGTTGAGCACTTTAAATAAAATTTTTCCGTCTAGTAACACGTTAGTTTTTCATTTTGTATTCTTTTTTACCCCCTTTTTTTTGTTAGGAAAATAAAAGGAATGAATAAAAAAATAATAAATAAATAAATAAAATAAAAAAAATATATAAAAACAAAAAAGAACATCGGTTCTGATAACGGCCTTTTCAATTCCTTCTATTAGGTCACACTCTCCCTGTATATATATCTTGTTCCCATTTTCAATCGTTCATAAAATACTCTTTATTCATCCATTCGTGTTCAACTTGATGTGAGTACAGCTTTATCAAATATTCATTCACTCATTGAATTTAATTCATTCATTTTAGTTTTTTTTTTTTTTTTTAGATTTCAGTTGCACGTATCTAATAATAGATGGCTCCAGATGTAAGAGGAAAATTTCAACTTTTTTTTTTTAAAGGACTTTTCTGCAATAGAGTGAAAAAAAAAAGTAGGAATTGATTTTAACAAATGTTTTTTTTTTTTTTTTTTTTTTTTTTCTTGAGGTTAATTATTTTGCTTTTCAAATCATCTTCACGGCTCTCACTGTTCAGCATAACCCTTTCATCACTATGTTCTTATCTACGATAGTTTTTATGGCATCGACAACGGATCCCTCATTGTACCGAATTTAAACTTAAATTCTTCTATTTTTATTTTTCTATTTTGCATTTTACTTTTATTTATTTTTAGTATTTTTAACTTTTTTTTTTTAGTACCATCCATCTAATTTTGAAACATTATCTTGTAATTTTTTTTATTTACTAACCTAACGCAGCCAACTAATCGAAAATTCTATATATGAATTAAGACGAGGAGGTTAAGAGGTCTATCCCGATAGGTAGGTACTCCGTAATCGGTACGCCTGTTGCCAGTTTAAATAATAACGCCGAAGATAAAAGTGGAAATGTGTAGTGAAATGTCTCACAAGAAAATTACAATTGTCATAAAATTAATATTATACTAACATGCTTTACATAGCGATGGTGAAGTTCAAGTTTCCCGAAAGTGTGACCCATGTTGCTGGAAAAGTAAAAGAGATTTTCTGAAGCCTTCCATTCTGAGAGATTTTCTGATGTGTTTTTATTTTTTAAAAAAAAAGTAATTAAGTAGTGTAACGCCTCGGCTTATATTAGATCTATAAAGGCTTCAAGAAGAGGTTCAGGGGAGACACTTCAATTTTTATTTACAAACATTATATATGTATATACAGAACTCTGTTTATTAAAAAAATGAAAATAAAAGATAATTTGATTCACAAGTGCAGTTCACTTCAAGGACGGAGACTGTCAGAGTTCTCCACTCTAGGACAAATCTAAACACCTGGTATGTGGCAGATCTTAACTAACACACGGCGTGATTCACGAAACCACAAGGAGCTCACTTTGAAATCAGTTGAATTAACTCCGGCCTATTCAGTCACTTAAGAGAAAAAGGAAAAAAACATTTCTCGCAATTCGTCGCGGAACTTTCTTCCTTCTTCTCCAGAAACCTCCCTTTAAGAAAATTCGTCAAGAAGGGTATTCTGTTTTCCTTCATTGAAGTTGACATTTTCTCAGCATATGGTCTATCTAACCATGGTCTTTTTTGATCACGATGCAACAATTCATGGTGTAGTCCATATACCATCTGAAATTGTTTCGAACTGTGAAGGTCGCACAGACAATCGCTCATTTCAGGAGCTCTCATTATCCATGACACTGAATATCTGCTGTCAGATTTGAGTGACATGTTTTTTATTATGTACTTATTAAAAAATACATTCCTCTCTCTTGGGAAAGAAATGCTACAACTTTTCCTTTGGGAAAATACAGCAGTAGGTTACTTTAAATTTCCCGATGATATTTCCCTCAACTAATCTTTAGAATAATGTCATTTCTTTTGCACGATCACAGAATTAAAAACATATTTAAATGATTTAACACAAACACACATTTAAGAAATATTAAAGCTCCTTTTCTCTACAATAATTTCAAATAGTCTTTCAATATAATTATTCATAATTCAATTTTAAAATAAGCCTTCTTTTTTTAATTTAATATATATATATATATATATATATATAATAAATTAAAGAAAAGTCTTTCGCTAGATTTATGAAAGTAACAATATAAATTTATTTACATTTTCTATTTCAAAAAAACAAAAATACCGTCGTTGGTTAACAATTTTAATTATTTTTACAATAAATATCCAAAAATTTGTAATATTAAATAAACGAAATTTAATTAATGATAACAACACGAAATAAGTATAACGAAATTATGATTGAATTTAATCCTATCATAAAAAAATTCTCGTTGCTATATGAAAAATAAATACCATCTCCTAATCCATTACCATAATCCTAAATGGTAATATTTTTTATAATTAACGGTTTGCCTCTTTTACGAAATATGCTTGCCATCTCATAAATACATCATAATATATTTATTTTTATATCGTTATACTAAATAATTTCAAAGCGAGATTATTATTTTTTAAAAAATGAACCCTCTTTGAATCATTACACAATTTGGCGACGAATTTTCGCCAAACTTGTTTACACGAACGGTATGTTGTAATGAATGCAATCTCATTAACCTTTCAGATTTTTAGGGTCCTGTTTATTACCAGGCGACGCAGACAGTCATAATTTACATATCATGCTATGTAATTATATATCACAGACAATACACATAATTTGTAAAAAACCCTCTAAGGATAATTATATATTGTCTACTAAAATGCAATATATTCCTGCTATATGCACTTAAACCATTGTTAAACCAACTGATTAAAAACTTATAGTTTAAAAACACTAAAAAACACGCTTTTAGAGTTAATCAAACTAAAAAGTAAAAAATAATTGTTAACATAAGAATAAAATGACTAAAAGTGTGGGGTGCTCGTTATAATTTTTCAATAGTTTCATTCCGTATTGCAGAGTTAGTTTAAAAATGTCATACAAAGCACCTCACGCTTTTAGAACAGTGGCATTCATTTTCTCGTCAGTCATTTTATTCTTATGTTAACAATTATTTTTTACTTCTTAGTTTGATTCACTCTAAAAGCGTGTTTTTAATTTATAATATTTAAATGAGGTCCCGGTACGGAGGACTGGAACTATAGTTCTTACAATAATTTAATTGTAAAGTGAAACAAAGGCTAAATGCGAATAGGTCGAGCCAGCCAGGATTCGAATAGGAAATCTCCTGATCCGTAGTCAGGCGCGTTATCCGTTGTCCTACGTAGGTTCGAGTGACTTAGGTACTTTTATTCTACATGGATTAAATTGCTCTTCATAAGTTATAATCCCCAATCCTGGCGATCCTATTCATGATGAGATAATAAACTTATCCAACTATTTTAGTGTCGTCGGTCCTGTTAAGTTTACAACGTTTAGATTAAAACTGATCGCTTAAAGTAGGGCAGTTACAAAGAAACAAACAAACAGGTGAAACTAATAAAAGCGTATTAATTAAAATAAAATCACTCATCCTGGCGATCCTAATCCTGATGAGATAATAAACTTATCAAAATATTTTATTTTCCTTGATAAGTCTACAACGTTTAAACTAAATCTGATCGCTTAAAGTAGGGCGGCAAAAATCGAGCCCAAAGAGTCAGTTAAAAAACAAACATACAGGTGAAACTAATAAAAGCCTATTAAAAAAAAATCAACTAAGGATAATTACAAATTGTCTAGTAAAATGCAATATATTCCCCGGTATGTGCTTAAACCATTGTTAAACCAACTTGATGAAAAAAAACTGGACTCCTAGTTTATCAAAAATGATGAAACACAAAACATTTTCCTGCGTATTCAGCATTGCATAATTGCCCTAATTAAGCGGAAAGGAGTAACCCTATAAAACGGGATATGCTTTTGCTAAAAGTTTTGTTCCATAATTCATATTTTTTCTTAATTAATTTATTTCTGTATAGTGTAATTGTTCATCATTAAAATTAAGTTAGGGACATAAATATATCGGTATTAAATTTCTTTTCTGACCTCGAAAATAAATATACATTCCCTTTAAATTCCTTCGCATTCTTTTTAATTATTTTAAAATTTAGAATTGTTAAGCTACGTTTTCACATTTGTAAAAAAAAAAATCTAGATTTTTCTCTTTGTTTCATTTGCTTTTATATATAAATGGTTTTTTTATTCATTTTGGAGTGATAGTAATTGGTTACTTTTATACGCCCTCTTTTTGTGTCATATGTATTCGTTTTAATAATGAATGTCGAATGCAAAAAAAAGTTAAAAGAGTCACATTTAGGATTGTAATATATATAAAAAAAAATGGCAAGAGATATTTGCGAAGATTTAAGATTCAGAATGCATTCGGCAAAAAGTACCTTTTTATATTTTATAATTATATTTATAATTGCAATAAATGGATTCATTCGTAAAACTACATAAATATGTATTTTCTTCTTTCTCATTTGTCTTAAATTGTGGGTTTTGAAGATATTTTTATTATTATTATTCTCTACTTGAATACGTTATGTTACTGTGATTAACATGAAATCCGTGTATTTAATTACCTTTGAGGATTTATGTTATTATTATAGAGTATAGGGCCAATTTATCATACACGAATATTTGTTTAGATGCGAATATAGTGAAAAATATTTAGTGATAGTTTTGTAAAACAGACTAATTGAGCTTCTATTAAGTCGCTTGTTCGTATATGTATTTATATATATATATATATATATATATATATATATATATATATATATGTATATATATTTGTTTATTTAAATTTATTTAAATTTTCAATTTTAATTATTTTCTTACAATAAATATTCAAAAATTCGTAATATTAAATAAACGAAATTTAATTAAAGATAACAACACGAAATAAGTATAACTAATTTAGGATTGAATTTAATTCTGTTATAAAAAAATTCTCGTTGCTATATGAAAATAAATACCATCTCTAATCCATGACCATAATACTAAACGGTAATTTTTTTATAATTAAAGGTTTGCCACTTTTACGAAATATGCTTGCCAACTCATAAATATTTATATATATATTCTTATATTGTTTTACTAAACAATTTCGCAGTGTGATAGTTTTTGAAAAATGAATCCTCTTTGAGTCATTAATTTGGTGACGAATTTTCGCCAAACTTGATTACACGAACGGTATGTTGTAATGAATGCAATCTCATTAACTTTTCAGATTTTTAGGGTCCTGTTTATTACCAGGCGACGCAGACAGTCATAATTTACATATCGTGTTATGTAATTATATATCACAGACAATACACATATCTTGTAAAACACAAAACTCTAAGGATAATTACATACTATCTAGTAAAATGCAATATATTCCCCTGATATGTACTTAAACTATTGTTAAACTAACTAATGAAATCAATTATAGTTTAAAAAACTAAAAAAACCAGCTTTTATAGTGAATCAAACTAAAAGTAAAAAAATAATTGTTAGCATAAGAATAAAATGACTGACAAGAAAATTAATATCACTGTTCTAAAAGCCTGGGGTGCTTTGTATGACATTTTTAAACTAACTCTGCATTTCGGAAGGAAACTAGTGAAAAGTTATAACGATTGATATCGAGCACCCCATGCTTTTAGAACAGTGATATTCAATTTCTCGTCTGTAATTTTTATTCTTAAGTTAACAAGTATTTTTACTTTTCAGTTTCGTTAACTCTAAAACAGGTTTTTAGTGTTTTTAAACTATAATATTTATTTAAATGAGGTCCCGGTACGGAGACTGGAACTACAGTTCTTACAATAATTTAATTGTGAGTAAAGCAAAGGTTAAATGCGAAAAAAAAGGTCGAGCCGGCCAGGATTCGGACAGGGAATCTCCTGATCCGTAGTCAGGCGCGTTGTGCCACTGTCCCACGTAAGTTTGAATGTTTTAGGTACTTTCATTCTACATGGGTTAAACTGCTCTTCACAAGTTAAAATAAAATCCCTAATCCTGAAACGATCCTAATCATGATAAGATAATAAACTTATCAAAATATTTTAGTGACGTCGGTCCTGATAAGTCTACAACGTTTCAATTAAATCGGATCGCTTAAAGTAGGGGCAAAATCGAACCCAGAGAGTCAGTTACAAACAAACAAACATACAGGTGAAACTAATAAAAGCGTATTAATTATATCACAGACAATACACATAATTTGTTAAAAAAACTCTAAGGATAATTACAAATTTTCTAGTGAAATTCAATACCCGGTAGATACTTAAACCATTGATAAACCAACTGATGAAAAAAGCTGGACTTGTTGTTTATCAAAAAATGATGAAACACAAAAAGTTTTCTGCTGCGTATTTAGCATTGCATAATTGCCTTAATTAAGCAGAAAGGAGGTAACCCCTATAAAACGAGATATGCTTGCTAAAAGTTTTGTTCCATAATTCATATTTTTCTTAATTAATTTATTTCTGTTTAGTGTAATTGTTCATCATTAAAATTAAGTTAGGAACATAAATATATCGGTATTCAATTTTTTCTCTCTAGGAAAATAAATATCCATTCCTTTAAATTCCACTGCATTCGCTTTAATTATTTTAAAATTTAAAATTGTTACGCTACGTTCTGAGATTTTTAAAAGAAATCTGGATATGTCTTTGTGTAATTTGGTTTTTATATGTAAATGTTATTATTATTTTTATTATTTTCATTTTGGAGTGAGAGTAATTGGTTACTTTTTACGCTGAGCTTTTTTTTTTTGTTTCGTTTGTATTCGTTTTAATAATAAATGTCTAACCCAAAAAAGTTAAACGAATCACATTTCGGATTGTAATGTAAAAAAAAGAAGAGTCATTTAGAGCGAAGATTTAACATTCAGAATGCATTCAGCAAAGTAGTTCTTTTTATATTTTAGAATTATATTTATAATTATAATGAATTAATTCATTCCTAAAACTGCATAAATACATATTTTTCTTCTTTCTCATTTGTCATAAATTGTGAGTTTTGGAGATATATTAGATCATTATTTTATTTTTTTACCTGATCACGTTATGTAACTGTGAACCCCATATATTTAATTACCTTTGCTAATTTATGTTATTACTATATAGCATAAGGTCAATTTATCATATAAATATATATGAATATTTATTATAGCTGTCAATATAGCGAAAAATATTTAGTAGTTTTATAATACAGACTAACTGTGCTACTATTCAGTCGCTTGTTCGTATATGTATATATACACACACATACATAAAGGAGAAAAATTAACAATAATTATAAAAATACGCTAATTAACTAAATGGATTTTTTTAAAATTTTCTTTTTTTCTTATATATAAATATATATATATATATATATATTTAATCCATTTAGTTAATTAGCGTTTTTCCTTTATGTATGTGTGTACGTAGGTATGAATATGTTTTGTTACGAAATCCCTTTTAAAGAACATGAAGAAATAATTTACTTTTAGTTAATAAGCATTTTTTATAATTGTTAATTTTTCTCCTTTAATCTATTTATTGTTTTTTGTGTGTTAATGATAGTTATGTGAGTGACACAGATATAACAATATTTGAAGGAACTGGCATCATGCTGGTACATAGTTTTAATCTACTTGGTTATGAGGCTATTTATATCTGTTTATATGCAAAGGTACTTCGTAAAAAAAAAGGTACTTTGTAAAAGTACTTTGATTTGGCACTGACAAGTAACGACAGTTCTTCGCATAATTTAATAAAATAGAGGACTATTAAAACCTATAAAGAAATATATCACAGAAATGTTTGCTCAAATAAATTATATGACAAAAATAATGATCACAAACTTGCATCTTGAAACGTTCTCAGAAATTATTTAATTCTGCGTTTTAAAATGGTTTTTATTCCAATAATAAACAAGTAATAAAAAAAAAAAAAAATTTTTTTTAAGTGAATTCCTACTTTTTTTCTCTATATTACAGAATGTCATTTATAAATAATTTTCATTCATTTTTTAAGTTTATCTGGTGCCCTCTATTGGCAGATACAGCCAACTTAAAAAAAAAAAATTAAATTAATGAATTAAATTTAATGAATGAATTAATACTTGAAAAGACTGTATTAACATCCAGTGTCCTCCACTACAAGTTAAAAAATGCATTTGAATTTGAGTGGATGAATAAAAAGTATTTTATGAACAATTGAAAATGTGAACAAGATATATATATAGGAGAGTGTGAGCTAATAGAAGGAGTGAATAAGCAGGTTTCTGCCTTTTTATTCAATATCAATAATCACAAACCTACATCATAAAACGTTCTCTGAAATTTTTTAATTCTGTGTTTAAAATGGTTTTATGCCAATAATTAAAAAAAAATTTTTTTTTTTAATCTCTCACTAGAAAACGTTCAAATAAAAATACTTTCTCCCAAAATCAATGTTCATTTCGGTCTGATCCATTTACAAAATGGGAATGTTTTGCACGAGAAAATCCTTCTATCAAAGTTTGGATGTTAACTCTTTGGACATGCGGAAAATTCGGCAGACACCTACAACGCGGAAATTTTCCAGCCACTGCAACCCATCAAAAAGTTGGGAGGGGCCCATCAACTCGCATTTCCTTCGAAAAACCTTGTTTCACGTTCCTGGCACCCAGGCCTCCTCAATTCCGGCCCCTGGACAAGCTGACGCCATGTCCAATAGCTCTTCAATTCGTCATCATGCCACTATCTTCTTGTTGGAGGTGTTTCTTCTTTTACTCTTTCCTTCGGTGCTCTGTTGTTGATTGAAGTGTCATAAGAAGGGTTGTGGTATGCTTTAACATGAAGTAGTTTTGGAATGTTCGTTTTAAGAAGTATGCAAAAAGTTTCAACAAAGAAACTAGACATGATTACTCTTTTATGTGTTCTGTTTAATATCATGAGCACATTTCTTAAATTGAAATTTAATCACTATAGTTACTTGCCAAATACTTATGATTAATTTATTTTAGAAACTCGTACAGTCTGTTAGTTAGGGCCTAGAGGCTAGCGCCCTGGCGGTCGGCACCACAGGTTTCAGGTTCGAGTCCCGGCGGGGTCATGGATGCTTGTAGTGGTTCGGAATCTACTTCAAATCGTAGGTCCCGATCTAACAGGATGTTAGTGTTACATATATATATATATATAATATGTAACATATTATTATATAATTATATTAAAATAATAAGGGCCTGAATGGCCGAGTGACTGCGCTCTGGCGCTCGATACCCTGGTTTTGGGTTCGAGTCAAGGGAGTGCCATGAATGCTCGTAGTGGTTCGGAATACAATTTAAACCTTATGTCTCGGTCTAACAGGCACTGAGGGAGTAGTGTTATTTTGCGTCCGTAGCTTATCTTCCAGGTACACACACCTCCCGGGTAGTGTGGTAAATGAGAAACGTCGGTGCAGGGCTTGCCTTAAGGCATCCAAGGCAACCTTCAAGTAATTAAGATTTAGTTAATTAGCATTTTTTTATAATTGTTATTTTTTTCTCCTCTATGTATGCATTTATACATATATATATTCGAATAGAAGCCCAATTAGTCTGTATTACAAAACTATTTAAATATTTTTCGCTGTATTCACAGCTATAATAAATATTCGTATATATGATATATATGATATCATATGATAAATTGACCCTGGACTCTTTAGTAATAACATAAATTCTCAAAGGTAATTAAATATATGGGGTTCATGTTAATCACAGTTACGTTAACATCTTTAGGTAGAGAAATAAGATAATAATAATAAAAATTATCTTCAAAACCCACAATTTAAGACAAATGAGAAAGAAAAAAATACATAGTTATGTAGTTTGACGAATGAATTCATTCATTATAATTATAAAATATAAAAAGGTACTTTTTTGTTGAATGCATCCTGAATCTTAAATCTTAGCAAATATCTCTTACCGTTTTTTTTTATATATTGCAATCCCAAAATGTGACCTTTTTAACTTTTATTGCATTAGACATTCATTTAAAACAAACAAATACAAATGACATAAAAAAACCTGTCTAAAAAGTAACCAATTACTCTCACTCAAAATGAAAATAAAAATACCCCATTTACATATAAAAGCAAAAGAAACAAAAAGAAAAACAATCTAGATCTTTTTTTTTTTTATAAAATCTGAAAACGTAGCGTAACAATTCTAAATTTTTAAAATAATTAAAGCGAATGCAGTGGAATTTAAAGGAATGGATATTTATTTTCCTAGAGAAAAGAAATTGAATACCGATATATTTATGTTCCTAACTTAATTTTAATGATGAACAATTACACTATACAGAAATAAATTAATTAAGAAAACTATGAATTATGGAACAAAACTTTTAGCAAGCATATCCCGTTTTTAGGGTTACCACCTTTCTATTTAATTAGGGCAATTATGCAACTCTAAATACGCAGGAAAATGTTTTGTGTTTCATCATTTTTTGATAAACTAGGAGTCAGTTTTTTCATCAAGTTGGTTTAACAATGGTTTAAGCACATACCGGGAATATATTGCATTTCACTAGACAATATGTAATTATCCTTAGAGTATTTTTTTACAAATTATGTGTATTGTCTGTGATATATAATTACATAACACGATATGTAAATTATGACTGTCTGCGTCGCCTGGTAATAAACAGGACCCTAAAAATCTGAAAAGTTAATGAGATTGCATTCATTACAACATACCGTTCGTGTAATCAAGTTTGGCGAAAAGTCGTCGCCAAATTGTGTAATGACTCAAAGAGGGATTAATTTTTAAAAAAATATCCCACAGTGAAATTATTTAATAAAACACTATAAAAATAAATATATTATTGGGTAAATATTGGCGAGTTGGCAGGCATATTTCGTAAAAGTGGCGAACCTTTAATTATAAAAATATTATCATTTAAGATTACGGTAATGGATTAGGAGATGGTATTTATTTTTCATATAATAACGAGAATTTTTTTTTATAACCGAATTAAATCCAATCATAAATTAGTTATACTTATTTCGTGTTTTTATCTTTAATTAAATTTCGTTTATGCAATATTACGAATTTTCGGATATTTATTGAAAGATAATTAAAACTGCTAATGAACCAGCGGCGATATTTTTGTTTTATTGAAGTAGAAAATGTGAATAAATTTATATTTTTACTTTCATACATAATGTTTTACATAAATGTTTAGTAGTCACCTTAATAGCTATAAATGAAGACGATTTTGTTCCAAAAATCAACCCTATCATATACCCATTCAATTTTTGGATTGTCTCAATCGATGTATAGCATTGATTCTTCGTGAATTTTTCGACAAAAGTCAAACCCACATCGTTCCACAACCACCGTATTCACACCGTGCAACTTCTGGCCATTCCCTAAACTCAAAAAGGCCCCTCCGGGGACACCGTTTTTGTGTCGACTGAAGAGATTCAACGTGAATCGCCGCTCGCTGTGCATTGTGAATGACCGGAGGAATGAAATAAATTTGAATGGTCCTCCTTTTTTGGGCACAGTAGTAAGCAAAAATCTTGACAGCGGATCAAATTCTTGAGAACTCCTTTCATACAATTTCAAAAACGTATACGAAACACTAAAAACGTATACGAAACACTAAAAACGTATATACGAAACACTTTAAACGCTCGTTTTCACTACTTTGATGATTAGTTGATGATATCTTTTGAAATGTAACTCCTAACTTAAAGCATTTATTGGGTGTAATTTCTGACATGATTTTATGTATTTAACAATCAAAACAATTCAAACTCAGCATGTTAATTTTTATGATTTTTACAATAGCGAGCGTTCAAATTGGTCTTACTTTTTTGGCCACAGTAGTATATCGAAAACAAATGAATCATAAGCACTCGACAAGTAATATATTGATTAAATTTCAATATAAGAAATATGCTCGTATGATATTAAACAGAAAACATAAAAAGAGTAACGATGTCAAATTTCTTTTCCAAAACTTTTGCATACTTCATAAAATGAGCATTCCAGAAAATACTCCAGGTTGAAGCATACCACAACGCCTTCTATGACAACTTCAATCAGCAGAGCACCGAAGGAAAGATTAAAGAAGAAACACCTCCAACGAGAAGAGAGTGGCATCATGACGAATTGAAAAGCTATTGGACATGGCGTCAGCTTGTCCTGGGGCTAGACTACGGAGGCCAGAGTTTCAGGAACGCGTGAAACAAGGTTTTCGAAGGAAATGCGAGTTGATGGGCGGTCCCCCCCAACTTTTTGATGGGCTGCAGTGGCCGGGAAATTCCGGTATTGTAAGTATCTGCCGGATTTTCCGCATGTCCAAAGAGTTAACATCCAAACTTTGATAGAAGGGATTTCTCCTGCAACACATTCCCCATTTTGTAAAGGGATCAGTCTGAAATGAGAATTTTTGTGAGAAAGAATTTTATGTGAATGTTTTCTGGTGAAATATTTAAAAATCTTTTTTTTTTTTTTTTTTGTTATTGGAATAAAAACATTTACAACACAGAATTAAATAATTTCAGAGAATGTTTCAAGATATATGTTTGTGATTATTAGTATTGAATTAAAAAAGGCAGAAACTTTCTTATTTTAAATAAAGACCAATACTTAAAATGAAAGCATAAAAGATTTTTGCATTAAGTATTTTTGCTGTATTTTTCCTCACATAGACCCTTTTTTTTTTTTTCCTTCTAAGGCAGCTGGCAAACACTTAGACAGTTGTCTTGGATGCCTTAAGGCAAGCTCTGCACCGACTTTACTCATTTAGCACTACCCAGGAGGTGCGAATAGCTTGAAGATAAGCTACGGACGCGGAGTAACAATATGTCCGCAACGTTCTACGATCCTGTTAGACCGGGACCTACGGTTTTAAAGTGGAGTCCGAACCACTCCAAACATCCATGGCACCACCGGGGACCTTAACCCGAAACCTGTGGTACAGGGGCAGAGCGCCAGCCACCTCGGTCATTCCCTCCACATAGAACTAAAACAGTTGATGGCAATCAATGCATTCTTTTTATTAATTTTTGTCATGCACTGTATTTGAGTAAACATTTTTATGACAGATATAAATAGCACCATAACAAAGTAGGCTGAAACATACATGCTAACTTGACGCCAGTTCCTTAAATTACAGTTCTTTCTGTGGCACACAAATAACTAAATGTTTGTGAATATTAATAGAGTAAATATGTCAATGAATAAAAAGGTATAAAAAAAATCTCTCAAAAATAGTAGAAAATGCAAACATTCAACATTCGAAAACAGTAGCGCAACGTGGTTTTATTGGTGACGTGCTCAGAAAACAGATTTAAAAAAAAAAAAAATACAAATAGTTACAATTGTTGCCGATAGGCAGCGCTTTAAATGTCCCAGTAATTCTCACAGTGGTGCATAACAATTCGTAATGCACCTAAGATCACATGAGACGTCCACCAAGTGAAGAATGGTGTCAATGTAGATTTCAGCTATAACCCTTACCACATAACAACTACTTTCAATATGCCAATGACATCAATACATATATACTTATAATTAGCCATGTATTCAAAAGACGCGATATCTTAGGTATTGCAGATTCGTGGCCCAGTGACAATGTACGCAACTAGCGTACAGGAGGGCGAGGTTCGAATCCCTTAGCGGCATTCTTGCAGTCACGACTTTTAGAACCGAGGATATTCGATGGCGATTGTGATAATGTATGTCAAACCGCTCGCATCAATAGTCAGGCTGCCAGATGATAGTTTTGCCGGGCTTTGTCCTGTGTGACAAGCAAGTGAGGAGCAGTTATCCCTATAAAGTTTCCTGAAGGTACTGCAGAACAACCCCAAGCGGCGTCCCTGGTAACGTGTGTCAGTAAGCACGGCTAGCAGTTCCGAATTCTCCGGCTTGTATTAAATGTTGGTGAGTGTTTGATCCCTTTCCGAGGATGTGTTCACAAACATTGTAAACTGATTCAATTCGATAAGGCAATGGAACGCCTGCGGCATACAAAGTGTTAAGTATGGAAATCTCGGTAGCCATTTCTTTGTCGAAAATAATGAATAAGAATACGATCATAGCTACATAACTGTCATAGCAAGTTCTAAACTGAACCGTTCCACCCTAATCCCAGTAGCGCATTTCCCTTTCTTCCAAAGTGGAACTGCTGTATCTCCAAAGCGCTTCATAACGCTGGCCTGCGACAGGACATGTTAAAATGCACCACTGTTCATTTCCTCAAAATAAAAGAAGTATATAATGTGAAGCACATAGAACCGGCATCATGTTATATCCTCAAGTTGATGCTACTACTACTACTAACTACACCACACCACATCACTGTGTCTAGAGCTGATCTGCCCCCTTTACAATTTGGGAATGATGTAGGTGTCTGTTGGCCTCTGTGACAAGATGACCGTAGAGCGACAAAAACAAACCAAATGTACACAATGCTATATTTATATTTTTCAAAATGTTGATAGATCTGACGTGATGAAAAATTAATGCTGCTCATCCAAAGTCTTTGTAGACATCTGCAAACCTTGATCGATATGTATGGATAACCAACATCAAATACTTTGCAAGAGAGGCTGCTCATAAAAACAGTCACTGCCGACTGTAAAACTGCCGACTATTCAGAAAGAAGGGGTAGTGTAGGGTAGGTTGTCTTAGACGGGGGTGTCCAGATTGGAGAGCAGCGCTTGATGGAGTCATTACACGGTGGTCGGCGTCATTAGATGATATCCCCAGTGATAGGGTGGACACAAATACAATTACACCCTGCGCCCTACCCTGACAAGTGCCGGGGTGGGGCAAAAGCGGGGGAAATAGAAATAATTACAGTAATGACGCGAATTCGATGTGTTGCCAATGGTAACGGAACAAACGCTGCTTTGGGGATTCAAAAGTTTCTGTGAGATGCGGTTGCGGTCAAGTTTTTTGCCGCGGTTTTATTTAATCTGCTATTATTGGGTGCAGTGAATGTTCTGGATTGGAAATGTTACTAATATGATGGTTTTGTGATAGAGTAGCAAATAAAACTCAGAGTTCAGATTGTTTGAATATAGTATGTAAAATTTAGATTTACTTTTAATGAAATAAATTGCAATTTTGCTTTAAAAATGCAATTATGCAAGTTCTAAGTTAAAATTATATTTAAAAGAATCGATTTTAAAATTTGTATTTTTTAATGAAAAAATAGATAAAAAAGAAGCTTTCTTCATATTCCTGTAATTATTACTTCATTATTCATCAAAATAAATCATTCATATATAAGTCCTTCATCTTTCTTTGTAGAAGTCCTTCACCTTTCTATTTATAAACAAGCCCTTCATCTTTCTATTTATAAACAAATCCTTCATCTTCCATGAACCTTCTTCGTTCTTTCTGTTTCAATTTTGTAAAAACTTTATTTTTTTATTAATTTATTTTCAAAATATTCTTATGGAAAAACATATGCCCAAAAAGGCTCATTGAATTTTAATCGAATAATTAAATTTGAATGGCTTTAAAGATAAATTGTTACAAAGCATTGATATTTTTTTCCTATTGCAGCTGGCAAACACTTAGATAGTTCCCTTTTATGTCTTAAGGCGAGCGCTGCACCACTGTTACTCACTTAGCACTACCCGGGAGGTGCTTGCAGCTTGAAGATAAGCTACGAGCGCAGAGTAACACTACACCCGCAACGCACTACGATCCTGTTAGACGGGACCTATGGCTTAAAGTGGATTCCCAACCACTACAAATATCTGTACCTGTGTGTATCAAATACCTGTGGTACTGAGCGTCAGAGCGCTAGCCACTCGGCCATTCAGGCCCCATATGGTTAAAAATGAATGCTTTCATTCATTTCAATAAATATGCACGCAAAAGTGGAATTCATAAAAATACTTTATTTTACTAAAATTTTTTTCATCTCTGTTATAATACGTTATGGCTCAATGGCGTGGAGTGTGTTTAGATGATCAAACAAGATGACTTTTGTTATGTTCAGCATCTTGTCTCGTGAGTCAGACTACCTGGTGAGAGTTTTTCGGGTTTTCTCCCATACGATACGCAAATCTGGGGTAGTTTCCTCTGAAAAGTCCACGGCCTATGGTACCATAAACTTCAGGCTCGCATCCTGGAGGTGGCAGGGATGTTTGTGAATGGTTCGGAATCCACGTTAAACTATAGGTCCCGCTCTAATTAGCCTAAAATGTGCGCAAAATGACCGTAGAGTGGCAAACCTAAATCAAACATGAAAAAGTCATCCTGAAACACACTGCCCTTCTTCAGCGTCACAGAGTCAAATCAGACTTTTACCTACGGGTTTTCCATCACAACAGAAGATGCCCCCTCTTTTCTTTCCTACCATGAGATTGAACTGGGTCTAGATGTTGCTATCTACCAAGTGGGATAGAAAATAACACACTATTTTAAAAAAATTTATACATCATAATAAAATTAAATATTAAAAAGCTATTCGATTTAATTTTTTGTGAACAGATTTTATGAGGAATAAGAAATTACTATTGTATTGTAAAAAACAGTTGGAATTATTATTTTGTTTAATAATTTCTTAAAAAAAATGAATTTCCATTCATTGACAAATATATTCGTTACATTTTCTATTAAAATAAAGCAACTACATTATGATTAAGAATGCATCATTTTAATTCTAAACGGAATCCCAGTATCCAATGACAAAGTAGTTAAAGGCAGAAAAACTCAATTAGAAATTTAATCGTCTTTATTTCGCGTTACCTTTTTCTTTTGGTTCAAGGATATATGACTGTTGATAACAATCATTTTAATTCATACCCAAAGTTATTTTGATGAGGGAACTCAATTACAACCAGAAATAAATGATGCCTATTATACCGCGAGCGAATACTTCTTTTGAAAGAAAAATTCCAACCCTTAAAAATCATGGAGCCATTTTCATCTAAGAGATTCATTTTTAAACAACTCATTAGAATACTCTGCGTTGCCGATACATCGGCCGGCATTCCAATCATACAGTTCATTAAATTTATTATTCCTGGAAACCTAAAAAGAAACATGGCTTCTTATTTTTCCCCTCTAATAATCCTTCCGCTATAATTCGTAAATATTATACGGCATTAAAAAAATCCTTATACTCAGCTCATATAGAATATAATTTAAATAATCTGCGAACTCATAACTATAAACTCACATATTCACAAGAATATTATTTTTAAATCAAAGTTAATTTTTTTCTCATCATTTCGACAGTTCATTTTTGAATAGATGAATGCACACATAATGTATTTTTTTTATTATATTGGTTTTCACTACTTTGGCCATTACAAAAATAAATATATCTTGTAAAAGTGCGATATATCTCACGGGCCGAAAATATGTCCAAGGCGGGCTGCATGCCGCCCGAGGGATGGCCACCCCTGGTCTAGATGCTGTTGTGTAACCAAGTGGGATAAAAAACAACATACTATTTTGAAAAACTAATACATCATAATAAAATTAAATTTTAAAAGCTATTCAATTTAATTTTTGTGAACAGGTTTTATACGGAATTAGAAATTACTGTCATATCATATAAAACAATGGAAATTATTGTTTTGTATAATAATTTCATTAAAAAAAAATGAATTTCAATTCATTGACAAATATATTTGTTGCATTTTTTATTAAAATAAGTATTATAAAATTTTTTTAAAATCAATTCCTTTTTTTTTTCACTCTATTGTAAAAAGTCCTCTATAAATAAAGTTGAAATTTTCCTCTTACATCTGGCGCCATCTATTATTAGATACATGCAACGTAAATCTAAAAATATAATTAATTAATTAAATTAAATTAATGAATTCATATTTGAAAAACTGTATTAACATCAAGTGACATCCACTATAAGTTAAAAAAATGCATTTGAACTCGTTTGGATGAATAAAAAGTATTTTATGAACGATTGAAAATTTGAACAAGATATATATAGGGAGAGTGTGAACTAATAGAAGGAATTGAATAAAGGAACTGTATTATAATTAAGAATACATCATTCATTCTAAACGGAATTAGTTTCCCAATATCCAATGACAAAGTAGTTAAACATAAAAAAAACTCAATTAGAAATTTAATCATCTTTATTTCACGTTATTTATTATTATTTTTTTCGGTTTAAGGATATATGACTGTTGATAACAATCACTCTAATTCATACTCAAAGTTATTTTGATCAAGAAACTCAATTATAACCAGAAATAAATAATGCCTAATATACCACCAGCCACGAATACCTCTTTTTTGAAAGAAAAATTCCAGCCCCAAAAATCAACGAGGCATTTTCATCTAGAGATTCATTTTTAAACAACTCATTAGAATATTCTGCGCTGCTGAGATATCGGCCGGCATTCCAATCATACAGTTCATTAAATTTGATATTTCTGGAAAACCTAAAAAGAAAAATTTGCTCCTTATTTTTCCTCTAATAATCCTTCCGCTATAATCCGTAAATATTATGCGCCATTAAAAAAAAAAAAAAAACCCAAACAAAATCCTCACTTCAATTCTCATTAAATATACTGTTTCTCTGAGAATTTTCGTCTTTATTATTATTTTTTTCCCTACGCAGAGGGAAACGCGAAGCCGTAACTCTAATATTTCCCTTTTATTCGGGATTTTTCAATCTGATAGCTTTAGATCGAAGTGAATGCTGTTTTTTTCCTTTTCTGTATGCGGAATTCCACAAGCCCGTTTACTCCGATGCCCATGTCCTTCTTATCAGTTCCTCTATTATTCGGCGGAGGAATGTAATCCCTTAAACTTAGAGCCAGATCACTCCGCGAGCCGTTGAATAGAAGGCTAGAAAATGTAGGCTTGAAAGGGGAATATCCTCAAATTGAATTTCCGATCTTTTCACATATAGACGAAAGCCACTTTATGGAAGTATTTGTTTTAAAGAAGTGTTTTCGAGCGCATACTTTACTTTAGGGCCATGTCTGTTTGATGTAAATGTTTGCCAAATTTAGATCCATCTTTTAAGAAAACACAAAATAGAAAGTACCACTGTGCCCAAGACCAATTATTTTTTTAAAGAAAACTCTTTATTTATTCTTCAAAATTTATTTCATCGTCCTTCAAAGTTAATCCCCTTCGGACACAATGCACTTATGCCAGCTTTTTTTCCAATCCTCAATGCATGCTAAACAGTCATCGACAGGGATGGCCTTCAAAGCACGTGGCGATTCACGTTGAATCTCTTCAATCGACTCAAAACGGTGTCCCTGGAGTGGTATTTTGAGTTTAGGGAATAGCTAGAAGTCGCACGGTGTAAATACGGTGGTTGTAAAACGATATGTGTTTCATTTTTATCGAAAAGGTCACAAGAAGAATTAATGCAGTGTGAGCTATCACATTCAGCGTTTTCGGTACCCATCGAGATTGGACGCGTTTGAGGCCCAAAATGAAATGGACAGATCCTTTTGAAATTACAACATCCTCACCAAGGTCTCTAATTGTAAATCGACGGTTTGCAAGCACCCAATCTTTAATTTTTTGAACATGAGCTTCGTCGGTTGAGGTGGAGGGTCGACCCGAGGACTCTTCTTCTTCAAAGCGTTCTCTGCCTTCTTTGAACTGTTTATACCATTTCCTTCCGATATAGGAATGCCACCGAATGCCTTCTGCAACATTCTATGCGTTTCCGCAAACAAAACTGAATGCAAATTCTTTGCTCAATGAATTCAGACATTTCAAAAATCGCCGGAATCACTTTCAGCGTCTCACACAGCCAATCGCAACTCAAACACTCATGAATATTTTGACGTCAAATTTCACACAGATGTCAAGGACAGTGCCAACAACCTAAATAAAGAAGAAAAAAATTGAAATTCCCTAAGCCCCGTGAAGTTTAAATTGAAAATAGGTCTTACCTTTGGACACAGTAGTACATTCTGCCCATCTGAAATTCTCGTAAAATAAACAAACAAAAAGCAAATGGTAAAATCATTGTATTATTTAATCATTCGTAATTGTATTAATCATTGTATTTGAATATTTGATAAATTGAGATAAAGCAGCTAACGCGAGCATAAATCTCAAAGTCAAGACATCAGTACTTCAAACATCGTACTTACTTATCAGTTAGACATCAGTACTTACTGCAGTACTTACTTATCAGTTAGACATCAGTACTTACCGCAGTACTTATTTATCAGTTAGACATCAGTACTTCAAAACAACAACAATGCGTTTGAGGATCTTTTCTATACAATGTCCCTATTATGAAGGCGCTTACAGTTACCGGAATCTAATGATCATTGGAAACATCAAACTACAACCGAACAAAGTTTTATAAACAGAACAATTTCTCAAGTTGTCCATCTATACACCCCCTTTCTTTCAGATGATTCGTCCACATAAAGGGATGAAGAGAAGTGAAGCAATCCATCCCCATTGAGGCGAAAAATTACAGTTAAATATAACTGTTTCTGGTAGATAGGCCGTGATTGATGGCCGTGGCCAACTCTATTCCCAAGTCTTTCGAAGGCGATCCCTTCCCCTTAATACAAATCCGACTTAATCAATCACGTGATTGCGGCTTCTCCATCAACGTTTCTTTCCCTTAATTTCGGCGGGAAAACTTTTCTCCTCACCCCCAAACTTCTTTTTATTAATTACACGTCTGCTGATATCGAGTTGAGTTGTTTTGTTTCAGGGTGGAATTATGTATATCGTTATTATTATTTCGATCTTTAACGTTGCTTGTTTATTTATTTTTTTTTTTTTTTATTTTTTTTTTTTTTTTTGGTATTTGATTTATCGCGATGGCATCAGCCTATAAATTGCATACCCGCATTTTTGTTTGATCTAAATAAATGGCAACACGCATGTGTCAAAACTCGGGGATAATTGAAGTTGAATACGTTATTGGATTGGTTTTGGTTAATAATTATGTTTGCTTCATTAATGGAATTTATTAAGGAGATACACTTTGTTTTTTTTAAGAATTAATTATAACATTTATTATGAAGAAAGTTATTTTATAACATTTTGATATGTGTGATCGAAATAAACAATTTTTTTCCCGCAAAAATTATTATTTAAAAAAATTCGAAAAGAATATAGAAATTTTTCATTAAATTACCCTGTAAATGAGAGTATTTTTTCGAGCCTACTATTATTTCACACACTCGTGTATCTCCTTAATATATATCTCGAAGTGTATCTCCTTAATATATATCTTGCCTAAATTTTCAATCGTTCATAAAATATTTTTTGATTCATCCACTCACGTTCAAATACATTTCTTTGAAACTTGTAGTGGATGACACTGGATGTGAATACGGTTTCTCAAATTTTAGTTCATTCATTAAATTTAATTCATTCATTGTAGTTTTTTTAGATTTAAGTTGCATGTATCTAATAACAGATGGCGCCAGATAAACTTAAAGAAATTAATGAAAATTATTTATAAAAGATTTTCTGCAATATGGTGAAAAGAAAAGTAGGAATTGACTTAAAATTTTTTTATATTACTTGTTTCAATTCCTTCTATTAGTTCACACTCTCTCTATATATATCTTGTTCACATTTTCAATCGTTCATAAAATACTTTTAAGTCATCCATTCACATTCAAATACATTTTTTGAAACTTGTAGTGGATGACACTGGATGTGAATACGGTTTTCTCAAATATTAATTCATTCATTCAATTTAAATCATTCATTTTAGTTTTTTTTTTTTTTAGATTTAAGCTGCATGTATCTAATAATAGATGGCGCCAAATGTAAGAGGAAAATGTCAACTTTATTCATACCGGATTTTTTCTGCAATAGAGTGAAAAAAAGTAGGATTTGACTTATTTTTTTTATATATTACTTGTTTATAGGCAAGTTAAAAAAAAATATATGTAACTAATAAATAGCTAAGTTGTTGTATAATTTGGAGTAACATCTTCTGCACTATGTTCATGATGCAATAACCTGAAAGCGAGGTATATATCTTATTCCAATGCACTCAATATGGAGTACAAAGAGAAAAGCTAAAAATAGGCTTTTTGGATATAAAGTTCTATTCTATTCTTGGTTATATAATATGGGCGACCAACCTTATTATAAAACTGTATCACTAATTAATTTTCTACGAAATATTTCGCGGTTTTTTTTTTTGTGTCTGTGCACTATACTTTTGTATTGTTTAGTGACAGCAATTCTACAGTACACCACATTTCGGTGTTTCTTCTTTAATACTTTTGGAATCCCCGTTCACTGAATCACAAGTCCACTGGTTATCTGAAGATTTTTATTTGTATTATCTTTCCTTATTTGTTTCTTCTCAAGAGTAATTGGATAAATAGAGATAAAGCAGCCAACACGACCATAAATCTCAAAGTCAAGACAAGTCAAGTTATTGTATAAATTTGCATTCATTGTATTTTTTTTCAGAGTTTTAAACTCACATGCTTTTCTTAATAGTTCATTCGATTCTTTATACATAGGATAGATGTACTGTTTTTTAGACTTCTTAAAGTTTTCTGGGATTTTCACTGACAATTTTAATAGCGTATGCGCTTGCGCCGTAATTCTTTAAAGCACTTCGAAAAAGCAAATGCATAGATTTCATAGAGAAAATAAATATAAAAATAACGCGGCCCTATCAACACCCATGTTATAAATTCCTATTTTAGTGATAATCATTTTGTTTATATAAAGTCAATGTTGTTGTTCTAGTGCAGCCGGCAATACACTCAATACAGCCAGAAGCAAGGGTTGTACCGCTGTTACTCTAGCACAACCCAGGGGGCACGTGTAGTTTGAAGATAGGCTACAGACGCGAGTCACTACCCTCACAACGCTCTACGATCCTATGAGACCGGTACCTACTGTTTAAAGTGGATTTTGAATCACTACAAACATCCATGGCACCGCCGGGACTCGAACCCGAAATCTGTGGTACCGAGTGTCAGAGCGCTAGCCACTCGGTCATCAAGTCCTAGATAAGCTATTGCATTAAAGTTGCATTCATTGTATTTTTTTCATATTTTTAAACTCGCATGCTTTTCTTAATAGTTCATTCGATTTTTTACACATAGGATAGGACGTACTGCTTCCAGATTTCTTAATGTTTTCTGAATTTTCACCGACATTTTCAATAACGTATCATATTGTGTCATATTTCTATAAAGCACTTCGGAATAAAACAAATACATACATTTTATAGAGAAACATGTATAAATATAGAAATAACGCTGCCCTGTTAACACCCATCTTCCTCCTGTTTTTAATTCT
The DNA here is from genome assembly GCA_021605095.1 of Caerostris extrusa. Taxonomy (NCBI): domain Eukaryota; kingdom Metazoa; phylum Arthropoda; class Arachnida; order Araneae; family Araneidae; genus Caerostris; species Caerostris extrusa. The sequence continues at coordinate 85,936 of BPLR01015634.1, forward strand.
TATTTGAATGATAAATAATCAATTTCTTTATATAAATTTAAATTTAAAAAATGAAATTGAATAGAACATGATATGCTAGTTCATTTATTACATAATGTAGAATACTACACTATTTAGAATTGCTAAAGGCAGAAATAAGACAATAAATGTTTACAAACATCAACAAAATAAAAACAAATTAAAAATATTAAATTATAAGGAATGTTTCAGTAATTCAGTATTCTTATAATACATACATTGGTAAATCTAAAAAAATTCACATCTTACACAAATTTATTTAAAATTAAAAAAAAAAATTAAAACAAAAATTTAAAAATTAAAATTAAAATTTATTTTCATAAATTAAATTTTTTACATTTAAAAAAAGTAGACTGAAATTTTATGAAGAAATGAACTTATTCCATACAACATCCCCCTGAATTTTAAAGAAGAGATTTTCTTAAACATCTTTACTTTTAAAAATTCCCCTCATTCGAAATAAAGTGCTTTAACCTAAACCCGAAATCAAACCCTCCTTTCTCCCACAAAAAGATTCCATTTGGCGGCAAAGCATCTCTTAGCGAATAAATAAAACTTTTCTTGGCATCACATGAATCCAGCAACATCGGTCCAAAATAAAACAGGAAAACGCAACATCCACTTACTACCTCCAACAAACCGAATTCCATATACCACAATTCGTTCTCAATGAAATCCTTATTTTTTTTCTTTTGTGCTTATTTGTATCTTTTCCTGCATGGAACCCGAAACAAAAGTGCCCGAAAACATCGTCCTCCAATCTCTTGCATATTTGCTTGTAGATTCAAAACCCCCACGTAATGCATGTGTGCATCTTCACTGCATTCATCCCAAGACAAATCTCCCCTTACTCCTCGGATGCACGAAGATTACTACTGTGTCCAAAAGAAAGACCAGTTTTCAATTTAAATTTCCCGGGAGTTATGGAATTTCAATTTTTATTTTCGTTTTTAGGTTGCTGGTATTGTGCTTGTTATCTGTGGGAAATTGACGTCAAAATACTCATGAGTATTTGAGTTACGCTTCGCTTTGTGAGATGCTAAAACTGATTCGGGCTATTTTTGAAATGTGTGAACGAATTCAGCAAAGTTCAAAATCAAAGATCAAATTTTGTTTGCGGAAACATATAGAATGTTGCAGAAGGTATTCGGTGAGCATTCTTCTATCGGAAAGAAATCTTTACAAGTGGTATAAATAGTTCAAAGAAGGCAGAGAACGCTTTGAAGACGAAGAGCCCTCGGGTCGACCACCCACCTCAACCGACGAAGCTCACGTCCAAAAATTGAAAGATTTTGTGCTTGCAAACCGTCGATTTACAATTAGAGACCTTGCTGATGATGTTGGAATTTCAAAAGGATCGGTCCATTCCACTTTGGGCCTGAAACGCATCCAATCTCGATGGGTACCGAACACACTGAGCGCGCCAGCTCACACTGCATCTATTCTTCGTGACGTTTTCGCCAAAATGAAATCCACATCGTTCCACAACCACCGTATTCACCTGATATAGCATTGTGCTACTTCTCGCTATTCCCTAAACTCAAATGACCACTCCGGGGACACGGTTTTGCGTCGATTGAAGAGACATTTCAAAAATCACCGGAATCAGTTTCAGCATCTCACAAAACCAATCGTAACTCAAGCACTTATAAAATTTCAAACAGATGTGAAGGGCAGTACCAACAACCTAAAAAAGAAAAAAATTGAAATGTCATAAGCCTCGGAAATTTTAAATTGAAAAGGGTCTTACTCTTTGGACACAGTAGTATTTATGTCACCACAAATTTTGCGTCCCGAAGTCAAAGGGAAGGAAAAAAGAAGTTGCATTTTGGAATTTGATTCACTCCATATTAGGTTCTTTTGGGTACCGTTTTTATGGGATCTGCTCGGTTCAAATTATCATCTGAATGAATCTCTCCCATGTCTGACGCGTTAGCATATCAATGTGGAGGGATCGCGAGAGTTTGAATCTCATGGTTATTAGGGGACGCATAAGAAGTCGAAATGGAATTTTCTTGAACAGGTGACTGAATGACTAAGTGACTCCGAACTTTTAACTCGAGTTAACCAACTTTTCTTCACTGATATATGGGAGCTTTATATCCATCATCTTGTTCAGAGGAATGGAATTTATGTAGGAACTTCAGAACTTTTCGGAAATTTAGAATTTTACTTTTATGGAAATTTAGATGTTGCATTAGAGGCTTTTGGCGAATGTAATATATATTAGAATAACAGATCCTTTATCAGGTTTCTTCATACCCATTTTAATTATCTTATTTTGTCAAGAATACTACTTAAATAACTTTAAGGTATAACTTAATAATATTTTTAGTATAACGTTTAATAAACGTTTTCATAAACGTAAACGTAATAAGATAAATGTAAACGTAAATGTTAAAATTTTTAAAATTCGTTTTTGAATGATTGAAAGCGATTTAATTCTAGCCGTTTATGTTTAAATGCATAATATAAATTACATGATGCTGAAATCATTTTTAAGATTAATATGATAATTACTGAACAGAATGTTTTATTTCTTAACTGTGTTATTTTGATAAAATGAATTACTTAACCGTATTCAATGTAAAACAGCTTTATAATAATATGCAAACATTATTTTTAGAAATAAAATATTGAAAAGAAAATAGAAATTGTATTAAAGGAAATAAATATAGTGATAAAAATTACATAATATTGACACTAACAGGGTTTTTTTCTTAATAAATGGTAAAAAAATTTTATTTAAAATTTATTTTGCCTTTTAATCATAGATTTTTCAAGAAGTTTCAATAATCTATAAATTAATACAATTCTTGAATTTTTATGTTAAATTCTTACGTGCTGTCAGTTTTGATCAATTCTAAAACAAGTAATATTAAAAAAAAAAAAAAATACAGTCATTTCCTACTTTTTTTCACTCTACTGCAGAAAAGTCATTTACAAATAAAGTTGAAATTTTCCTATTACATCTGGCGCCTTCTATTATTAGATACATGCGACTTAAATCTAAAAAAAAAAAAATAATTAAATAATTATTTAAATTGAATGAATGAATTAATATTTGAAAAACTGTATTAACATCAAGTATCAAATTCAAAAAAATGTATTTGAACTGGAGTGGAGGAATACAAAGTATTTTATTAACGACTAAAAATTTGAACAAGATATATATATATAGGAATACAAGATGTGAACTAATAGTAGGAATTGAAAAATGAAAGAAAATAATTATTATGACTATGACATATAAATTTAGTTTTTCTCTAAAAAAAGTTGTAAACATTGTGCTTTGTTAATACAACAATCAAATTTAAATGAGAAAATCAGAGAAAAATGAAATAAGTTTAATTTTTCGGTAGGAACAAACTTAGTTATTTTCATTTAAATGTAATAATAATAAATAATTAAATTTAAACACTTAGTTGAAATTTAATGATAATAAATAATTAATTTAATAATAATGTTGTTGTTCTAATACACCTGGCAATGCAGACAGTTAATCTTTATGCCATAAGCAAGGGCTGTTACTCATTTAGCACTACCCAAAGGGCTTTGAAGATTTTCTACGGACGCGTGTCGCACTACCCTCACAATGCTCTACTATCCTATCCGACCGAGACCTACGGCTTAAAGGGGATTCTGAAACACTAACAAACATCTATGGCACCATTAGTACTCGAACCGAAGACCTATGGTACCGCGTAATAATAATAAATCACCATCATTGGCACAACAGATTAGTGTACGCCAAGACCGTCTACCTACTGGTAGATTTCGAATTTTTTTTACGGTGTAGGGTTGTAAGCTCTACGCCCAACGCTCAACAGTCATATAAAACGGGGAACTACGGTTTAAAGTGGATTCCGAACTACTACAAACATTCATGGCACCGCCGAGACTTGAACCCGAAACCTGTGGTACTGAGCACCGGAAATAATAATAAATATAACTGTTTATCAAAAATTTATTTTATTTAGATTATCTAATCGAACTTCTGATGGTAAAAAGTAAAATTCTATTATGCAAAGTGGTAGACTGATGTGAAATGTTGAGTCCTTTTTGAAAAATAAAATTAATTATTTCATATCACTTTGTGTCAAATGATAACAATAGAGTTTTTCAACAAGCCCACTATGGAAAACAAATTCCCCTTTCTTTATGGTTAAAAAAGGGGGAATTAATGTCAGAAGATTAACCTATTTTCTCCGTGGTTAATGTCAGAAGATTAACCTATTTTCCCACTCAAATACTTGCTTGTCGTCAACAAAACCAGCTTTAACGGAATAAAATAAATAAAAGGATATCATAATAAAGGCATAATTAAATACCTTATTGTAGTGTTTATTGTAGAGACCTCAAATGCATTACATTAGCATTGCATTTGCATTTAAAGTGCATTTCAGTATAAATGCAGGTTATAATTAGATTCTTTAGGAGAAATTAAATAGTTGAGAATTTATTTCCTCCTTTTCAAATTACTTGTTTCTAAAGGATCCTGTAATAGTGTGGTTTTCAAATACTACATTTCTCATCTTTCACTGCTGTAGCAGATTCAACGTTACCCGGGAGCTTGGGGAGCTATATCAAGGGGAGCTAGTTATACTGCAACTCTGAGATTTTGAACGAACAGTTAAAGGAGGCATGTGAGGTTTCTTTTCTTCCTCTTCGAGCTCGACGGAAAGACATTCTGCCACACGAATTTATAGAGTCCATTTCCAGCAAAGTTTCCAGTTGAGCATCCTGTTTTGAACCAGCCTCCAGCCTAAATATTTGTTTTTAATTAAATTCCTACCAGTAGCTCCCACTCTTCCTATATGTATATCTTGTTGAAATTTTCAATCTTTCATAAAACACTTGTTATTCATCCACTCCAGTTCAAATACATTTATTTCATTAAAATTGTAGTGGATGACACTGGATGTGAATTTAGTTTTTTCAAATATAAATTAAGTCATTCATTTTAGTTTTTTTCGATTTACGCTGCATGTATCTAACAATAGATGGCGCCAGATGCAAGAGGAAAATATCAACTTTATTTGTAAAGGACTTTTCTGCAATAGACTAAAAAAAAAAAGTAGGAATTGACTTCAAAAGTTTTCTTTTATATTACTTGTTTTCTAATGCAGCTGACAAACACTTTGACAGTTGTCTTGGGTGCCTTAAGGCAAGCGCTGCACCGCTGTTACTCACGCTGCACTACCCAGGAGGTGCGTGAAGCTTGAAGATAAGCTACGGACGCGGAGTCACACTACCCCCGGCAACCCTCTACGATCCTGTTAGACTGGGACCTACGGTTTAAAGTGGGTTTCGAACCACTATAAACACCCATGGCATTATAAATTCATTCATTCAATTTAATTCATTCATTTCAGTTTTTTTTTAGATTTCAGTTGCATGTATCTAATAAATAAACTAAAAAAAGATAAACTTAAAAGAATGAATGAAAATTATTTATAAATGACTTTCTGCAGTAGAGTGAAAAAAAGTAGGAATTGGCTTTAAAATTTTTTTTTTTTTATATTACTTGTTTTTCAAACAATTGTAAAAAGTTATTTTCTGCCTTTATTATATATATATATATGCTTTCATTCTATCCTTTTTTTTTTAGCAGGGCATAAAAATTCAGTGATTTGGGATGCTCGTGAAAGAGATGGATAGGGGGCTTCCTAAAAGGAACACGTCAACCAAGAAATACCGTTGATGATAGTGTAACGTAGCGGATGATCACAGAGATTACCTTGGCAGGGTTGTTAGAATTCTTTTTTTGCGTGGATTATGCAGGGAAAAGCTCTTTTATGTAGCTTCTTTTGAAATGGTTTCATGGAGAATTAAAAGCTAAAATATGCCATAAAGAAAGAATATATTAAAATAATCTAATTATAACAAATTTAAAGGACCTGAGGTCAAAATAACATGAGGTTTCAATTATTTAGTAATATTCGTATATACATGTAATTAATATATATATATATATGTATATTTAGTCTTACATGAATTGAAATTGGTTTGAAAATGATTCGGAAATAAATAACTATTTATTTGTTTATACTATTTTCTGTCACAAGATGATTTTCTTAGAAAGGACGTCAGATTTAAAAGACGTCAGATCACTATTGTAAGGGGATGATGATCAACTCTAAATGATCCACTTCTGCTAATAAATAGAAGTTGATTTTTTATTATCTTACATGAGTCTAATTATTTTCTATGGAAAACTGCGTTATTTAAATTTAGGAAATATTTATTGAATGAATCACATTTACATTGTAGGCTTTCATTTACTTTACAGGGCCACATAAATTCATAAAATATATATTTATGTTGTCCTGTAAAGTATAAAGATGTGGTTCTATATATACTTTACGTAAAGTATTATGTAAGTATATTTCTGTAAAGTATATTTATGTGGTCCTTTATATTAAAGCTTCTCATTTATACTACAGAAACCCATTTACATTATATGTTCTCATTTATATTACAGGTTCCCATTTACATTGCATATTCTCATTTGTTTTATGGGACCATGGATCCAATTTGCATTTCAGGATCTCATTTGTTCTACAGGATCACATTTATATCAAAGGCTCTCATTTATATTACAGGATCACTTTTTTACACATTCAGATTTCCACATTACAGGTTCTTATCCGTAATAAATTCTTAAAATATTTAACAATAAAATAAGAAAAGAAGCTACACGCGTCCCCTGGGTAGTGCAAAGTGAGTGACGTCTGTGCGGCTCTTGCCTTAAGGCATCCAAGACAACTGTCTAAATGTTTGCCAGCTGAATTAGAAGAAAAAAAAAATGTTTGAAACAGAACTTAACACAGTAAACTTATAGTAAGATGGGTCAAACCACTCTAGGCACTATAAATAGCCTGAACGATTTCTATTTAAAAATGAAATTCCTCAATCGATCGTCCGTTAATGCTGGTTCGATGCAGGTAATGATTAAGGCAATTTTCTTTAATGGCGCCTACGCAGGGAATCATTAAAAAAAAAAAACTATATCGATTCTTTCGTGTAATTATCTTGACGATAAGCCAGATATCGGCCTAGTTTCCAGTCAACCTTATAATTCACTGTCTCTGTACAGTACTTTATTCGCAATGGGGTCTTTTCTGTGGACTTGCTTTTAAAGTATATATAGATGTTTTGAAACAAGTAATATAACTAGTACTATAACTGTTACTCCGCGTCCGTGGCTTATCCTCAAGCTACACGCACCTCCTGGATAGTGCTAAGTGAGTAACGTCGTGCAGCGCTTGCCTTAAGGCATTCAAGACAACTGTCTCAGTGTTTGCCAGTTGCATTAGAACGAAAGAAATTCAACTATTTCTATAACTGTTTAGAAATATTCATTGAGTTGTTGTTGTTCAAATGCAACTGCCAATACAGAGACAGTTAATCTTTATGCCATAGGCAAGGGTTGCACCACTGTTACTCCTTTAGCACTACCCAGGGGGTAAGTGTAGCTGAGGATAGGCTACAATTAACACTATCCCCACAACGCTCTACGATACTATTAGACTGGGACCAACGGTTTAAAATGAATTCTGAACCACTGTAAACACCCATGGCCCCGCCGGGATTCGAACTGGAAACTTGTGGTACTGAGTGCCAGAGGGCTAGACACTCGGCCATCAGCCCCCTATATTCTAATGCAGCTAGCAATAGTGAGACAGTTAAATATGTCATAAGCAAGGTCTGCACCTCTGAGACTCATTTATCACTAACCAGGGGCACATGTAGCTTGAAGATAGGCTATGGAACACTACCATCACAATGCTCTACGATCCTATTAGACCGGGCCTTCAGCTTAAAGTGGATTCCGAACCATTACAAACATCCATGGCACCGCCGGGATTCAGTGAGTTTTGAAGAATATTTTACTTTGAAAAAGTGGTTTTTTGTGGTTAATCAAAACTTATTTTACTGATATTTAATACGCGATAATTTTAATCCGTTTGACAAAAAGTAGTGAAAATAAAAGAAATAAAAATTTTAAAGCAACACAAATATACAACACATTTTAAATAGCTATAAACCCATCCTCTAGAAACATTCAATACAATAATACTTTTAATGGCAATAAATAATCCTTTTGATTTAAAAAATAAACTCCTGACTGAAACAGAACATTTTTCCAATGCATATTTTGGTTTGAAATAATTGTATAGAATTTTTTTATTTAAATGTTTCTTTGGTCCAAAAAATATGGATGTAATTTGTTGTGGCGAATCTAAATATTTAGCAGAAGTTTAAAAAAGAATTTCTAGAATTTCGTATCTTTCTGCTACGAAAACTACACAAAAAAATCATTTTTTTATTCAACATTTTATCGTATTAGTAGATAAAAAAAAATTTGAATTCAAGTAAAAAAATTACCATTTTTATTTTTATGCTTTATTGACGAATTACACGAATAAAAAAAAAAATGAAAAACTAGCAGATACGAAAAGATTTTAGTTTATTTAAAGTAATCTGCATTATTTTTTAACCCTTAAAATATGCAAGATACCTTTCCGTAATTGAAATAAATGTGTTTTTTTAGGATTCGCTTGAGAATAGGATAGCAGTTTTTTTTTATTGTTAAGAATTAAAAAGTGTAAATGGATCCCAAATTTTTCACATTTATAATTCATTGAAACTTTGTAAAGTGTATATCGAATATATCGTGACAATAATTAAGGCTATTAACAAAGCGGCTATCGCTATACTATAGCAATGTGCCACAATTTTTATATTTTATTTGAGGACTAATAATTAATTATGTGAAGGCTGATGGCCGAGTGACTAGCGATCGGTGTCGCAGGTTTCGGATTCGAGTCCCGGCGGTGCCATGGATCTTTGTAGTGGTTCGGAATCCACTTTATACTGTTGGTCCCTATCTGTTTGACCCAAAGTGTGCATCATCATCGTGTGCACAAGATGACAAGATGATGATGCGACAAACCAAACCAGACACTAAATGCTAAAAATTTTATCGCCTAAAATAGCAACTTACATTGAATCTAAGTCATAATGATGTTTCATTGCTCTAAAAATACAAATACAGATTAATTAATTCGCCTAACTGGAACGTTTTTTTTATTGTTTTTTCAATTCGCTGTCCATCAAACCATCTTTATACCTAGGAAAAAAAACCTGAGAGCCCATATATTTTGTGTGGGGAAATAATAATAGAGACACACAGGTTGGTAAGATATTACCCCCCCCAACACACTACCACTTATTGCTTTGTCGCTCGACAGACGGGATCTATCTATTTCTACATCGAGGCGCTTACACTATTTTATTGTTACTGATACCCTATTATCTAACACTCTGGCGCTTGGTACCCCCTCGGTGCTCGAGCCCCGACGGTAGCATGGATGTTTGTAGTGGTTCGGAATCCACTTTAAACTGTACGTCCCGGTCTGTTTAGCCATCGTGTGTACGAGATGACCGTAGAGCTACAAATCAAACCAATCTTTATTTGAAAACGAGATCAGGAAGCAACGACACTAAATATTTAAAATTTTAGTGTCTAAAAAAAAGCAACTTACATTGAATACCGTATTAATTAGATTCAATGTAATTGTTATCCCTTGTTATTAGGATTCTAGCTCAGGTTTGAGTCCTGGCCGTGACATGGATGTTTGTGTGTGGTTCAGATTCCACGTTAAACTGTAGGTCCCGGTCTGTTTAGCCTAAAGTGTCACTAGATGACCGTAGAGCGACGAACCAAACCAAACCAAACCATACTTATATTCTTATTCCCTTATATATCCCTTATTAAGCCCTTAATGAATCCCTTTATTACTTAGATTCAATGGTCGATTCAATGTTTCATTGCTCTAAAAATACAAACGCAGATTAATTAATTCGCATAACTGGAACTTCTTTTTTATTGTCTTTTCAATTCGCTGTCCACGTGTCCATCAAACCATCTTCACACCTAAGAACAAAAAAAAACCAAAGCTCATATATTTTGCGGGAAATAATAACAGAGACACACAGGTTGGTAAGACATTACCTACCCACTCAACACAGTTCCCCGAAAATAGGCTTCGTCGAAAACAAACCATCATTTTAATTCCTTCTACTAGTTCACACTCTCCCTATATATATCTTGTTCAAGTTTTCAATCATTCACTTTTTATTCAGCCACTACTTCAACTAATACTTTTTATTCAGCCACTCAACTTCAGATGAATTTTTTTAGTGTAGTGGATGACACCTGATGTCAATGCAGTTTTATCAAATATTAATTCAATAATTAAATTAAATTAATTCATTTTAGTTTTAGATTTAAGTTGCATGTATCTAACCTATAGATGGAGCCAGATAAACTTAAAAAAATGAATGAAAATTATTTATAAAAAAAAAAAAAAGTACGAAAAAGTTTTTAAAAATTTTGTTTTCTATTATTTGTTTGCTTTTCACACATGATAAAAAAAGAAACACACGATAAACACAGTTCACACATTTAATTGGAACTTCTTTTTATTGTCTTTTTCAATTCGCTTTTCACGTGTCTATGAAACCATCTTTACTCCTAAGAACAAAAAACCCGAGAGCTCATATATTGTGTGGGAAATAATAACAGAGACACACAGGTTGGTAAGATATTACACACCCAACACAGTTCCCCGAAAATCGGCTAAGTTATTGCTTTGCCGCTCGACGGACCCGGCTAAAAACAGATGGCGGGCCGACAACAAATCATCATTTTTGGGAATTGCTTCGAGATTCATCATAAAACACTTTGGTGAGACAAAAGAAAGTTCATGCGAGAAGAACTTTTGCTGCTGATTTATCGAGAACTCACAGCGAAGCGTTTGTGGTAATTAAGTTATTTATTTCACGTGTTAATGAAAATTAATTTAGTGGCATTAATTTGGCTATTGTCTCGTACTGTTTTAATTGTGCCTTTCTTCAAGTAGAGTTTTGTTGAGAAAAATGAAATAAATTGGGTTGGACTCAAATCAAGTGTCTTAAGTTTTTATCATAATTCAATCACTATTACTGAAGTGAAAAGCTGTTTTGTGACTTGTTAAGAAAGCTTTAAGACATTGGGTTCAATCTCTCAATGTTTCTAGTGAATCCTATCACTGATGTATTCGTCAAGTAATTGTTCTGATGAGTGATTAATTCGTATAATTTACAGAGAAAAATAAACTGAGAAAGTATTATAGTTTTAAAACTCAGATGGATAATGCATTTCTCAGAGAAGAGGATCCTAAGCGATGGCGCTGTATAAGAACATTTTGGGATCCGTTTAAAATGTTTGAAATTAGAGAAAAAATCAATTTTTTATCTTTATGCCCAGTGACCTTTAATTAGTCCTTACATTCATCTTATTTAAGACCCTGATCACGTGTCTGAAGTTTTTATCGTAATTCAATCACTATTAATGAATTGAAAAACTATTTTGTAACTTATTAAGAAAACCTTAAGAAATTGAGTTCAATTTATCAGTATTTCTTCCCTAATCGTGCTAAAATCAACAATTGGTTCCTTGCAATAAAAGTGAACAAAGTTTTTATTGCAAAAAATATTTTTGTTGTTCTAATGCAGCTGGCAAACAAACAGTTGTTTTGGATATCTTAAGGCAAGCGATGTACATAGTTAAGGAAACTTGCAATGTGACCCTTAAATTTTTACAATTTCTGCAATATGCATTTGCTCCAATTATTTGCTGCAATACCTGAAAGCATGACTCGGAATTCATTGTTAACGTGTTCCGCTGGTGAGTATTATGGCGGAGGTTCCATATACTGGCGTATTTGTTGTAGACAAAATGAGGAGGATGTCTGTGATATTCAGCATTTTGCCTCATTAATCAGATTAACTAGTGGTAGTTTTTCTGGCTTTCTTTCATACGGTAAGCCAATGCGGGTAATTCCTCTTGAAAGTCTTTCCAAAACCACTGCCCTCCTTCTTCAGCCACTCGTAACCAAATTAGTCTTCTACGTATGGGTGTTCCATCACAACAGAAGCTGCCCCTTTCCTTCCTTCCATGAGTAGATACGCATAGGTTGCCCGTCCCGCGCTGTAGGACATTGAGGATGAGTCCCAACAACTATCTGAAAATATACAAAAATTTTTTTTCTTTTGTTCTAATGCAGTTGGCAAACACTTAGATTATTGTCTTCGGTACCTTAAGGCAAGCGCTGCACCGACGTTACAGACTGAGCACTACCCAGGAGGTGCATGTAGCTTGAGAGAAGCTACGGAGGCGGAGTATCCCTACCCCCGCAACGCTCTACGATCCTATTAGGACAGGGACCTACGGTTTAAAGGAGATTCCGAACATCCATGGCTCCTCTGAGACTCGAACCCGCAACCTGTGGAACCGAGCGGCACAGCGCTAGCCACTCGGTCATCAGGTCCATTTTGTAATAATAAATTACAAAAAAAAACTTTAAGACATTAGGTTAGATTTCACAGTATTTCGCCACTAATCGTGCTGAAATCAACACTTTGTAACCTGCAATAAAAGTGACACACATTTAAAATAATCTGAACATTGTATCGCAAATTATCGATATGTCTTCATATTGATTGTTACTCGTTGTATTAGATATACAATGGACATTATGAATCGACTAGGACACTTTCGCACTATTTTTGATGTAATTCAAGAAAACTGTTCTGAAGACTTCATGGAAAAATAGATTTGAAGATTTATTACATCGCTTTAAAAAGTCGATGGAATCTATTTAATTTAACAAGATGAATATTTTACATAACTATATGGAGCAATTGGGGGTTTTGATTAGCCGAGTGGATGAGATATCTTTTGACAAATTTGAGCTATTTTTCACCAAACCGACCGGTGGTTCGAACCCCAGATTCTGACATTGAAATGAAATATTAATTATTTTTATATTATTATTCTCTCTCTCTCTCTTTCTTCCGGTCGCCCTTTTCCCTCTTGCTCTTAGGAGTATCGCGAATGCAGAGCGGAGAGGGTCGGCTTCTTGACGTTTCTAGTGAAAGAATCGTTTTAATATGCTATTTCATAGTGCGCTTCTGTAAGCTTCGTAACAGTAACGTTTCTCTTTTTTTTTAAAAAATCGCGACAGAATTTCAACAAAAAGAACAATGGTCACCGCTGCAAACTTTAACCCATCATTCCAAATTTCTGTTTTCTCCACAGTAATATTCATCTATTGTTACGTTCAAATACATTGCTACTGGAGCTGAACACTGTAAATAATTCCTGCAATATGTCTGTTCCGAAGTCTGGACGGCCCAAAGGACTAAGTTACTGGTTCTCCTACCAGAGCTGAGGTTAGAACCCCCGCTTCGGACATTGAAGTGAAATTTCTGTAATTTTTATTGTATTCCTCTTGTCAGCTTTCGAACAATAATTTTTTTTTAAAATAATATGAGAAATACAAGAAATTGGCCATGCAAACTATAACAAATCATTCCAACCTCGATCCTATCTCTCTAGCGCTCCATACCACAGGTTTCGGTTTCATGTCCCGGCTGTACCATGGATAATTAGAGTGGTTCGGAGTCCACTTTAAACCGTAGGTCCCGGTCTAACAGGATCGTAGAGCGTTGCGGAGGTATTGTGACTCCGTGTCCATAGCTCATCTTCAAGCTACCAGCACCTCCTGGGTAGTGCTAAGTGAGTAACGTCAATGCGGTGCTTGCTTTAAGGCATCCAGGACAACTGTCTAAGTGTTTGCCAGCTGCAATAGAATAAAAAATTCTTACTAAAATCAGAAATTGGACTCCTGCAATAAAAGTGACATTCAAAATAATCTAAATCTTGTATCGCGAAATGTTCCCAAAGCAGAATTTTTTTTTTAATTGTCCATTACTCTTTGTTATGGGATTTGGTAATGGTCATCCCCTGGGCAATGCTAAGTGAGTAATGTCGGTGCAGCTATTGCCTTAAGTTTTCAAAGAAAACTGTCTAAGTGTTTGCCAGCTGCATTAAAGAAAATAAATATATACAGCAATTTTATAAGCATTCGCGCCGCTGGTGAGCATTAGAACTGAGATTGCATCCGCTGGCGGCTTTGTTGTATACACAATTTCAAAAAGTGAGGAGACTCGATGGCGTTTGTGATGTTTCATAATCTTGCCGGTTAGTCTAACTACTTGGTAGAGTTTTCCGGGTTTTCTCTCATACGATACGCAAATGCAACATTGATAAAACTAATTCTGAATGGATTTGAAATAATGGGAAATATCTATTAGGTAAAATAATTTGAAATGATAGGGGGATAGCCGTATAATTTCAATTTTCTTTTTTTTAATTCATCAAAATGGATAGGAATTCTGTCTAGATATTTAAGGCACTTCAGAAGTTGCTGAAGGAGCTACAAGAAAAGGAAATGCAAATAAATAAATAAAAATTGGAAACTTTGCGTTCTGCCACGTTGAATGGAGGAAGTTCAGAGAGGAACTATTTCACATTTGAATGTCATAGGAGAAGAAATATAGAAAACTCCTGACAAGCAGACTATCAAGACTCGTTACTTACGTTGACTACTACTGCTGCACCACACCACACTACATCAGTGTGTCTACAGCTGAGTTGCCTTTTTACAGTTTGGGAAGGATTTGGGTAAGAAGAAGTCTGATTGGGCTCTGTGACGCTCTACGGTCCCTATGAGACCCGGCCCTAGGTTTAAAGTAGACTCCGAGACACTACAAACATCCATGGCACCGCTAGTAATCGAACCCGAAACCTGTGGCACCGAGGGCCAGCCACTCGGCAGTCAGGTCGAATTTACATTGATTAATTGGTAACCGCATTGACTATCACAATCCTCTTAAAATCTCATTTTTGAATCGGCCTGATGGCCAATTGGCTAGCGCTATAGACGTTGGTACCACAGGCTTCAGGTTCGGATCCTGGCGGTTTTTGTGGTTCGGAGTCCACGTTAAACTGTAGATCCCAGTGTAATTAGTATAAAGTGTGCACAAGATAACCGTAGAGCCACAAACCAAACCAAACCTCATTTTTTGAAAGCATGCCACAAGCGAATCTATACTTTCAAACTCTTCATGTTATCATTGTGTCCCCAGTATCTTAAATAGATGTAATTTAATCCACAGTGGGATTTAAACGTTTTAACTATATTCGAGAACAACGCCTTATAATTAATTATAATTTAAATCATCTAGAATTTCAATATAATTATATGTATTTAATGGTTGGTATAATTATTTTCTCTTTGAGTAAATAAATGAAGTGTTTATTGTTGACAATGCAATAAGTTCAATATATATCACATTGCATTAAATATGGATACATATGTTAATATATAATCTACGTAATATAAATTATTCAATCAAGTTAGTTTAAAATATATAATTCTAACAGCATGTAGCTTTCCAGTAGATGTGTTATAAGGATATTTGTAGAAATTAATTGACAGTATTCGCATATTGGACTTATTTGAATGTTTGGTGACATCTAAGTTACGAAAATGATAGGGTTTCCACATATTACAAATGCCATTGGAGCACGGTTATGGTTTTGAACTTCATGTAAATTAAATACAAGAGTTTTGTACACATTCTTCAATACGACGTCACAGTAAAATAACTGTTGTTGTCTAATGCAGCTGGCAATATAGACACAGTTAACCTTTATGCTATAAGCATGGGCCTCACCGCTGTTACTCATTTAGCACTACCCAGGGGGCACATGTAGGTTGAAGATAGGCTACGGACGCTACATAGACGATAGGTTACACAAAGACAATGTAACAATACCTCCACAACGCTATACTCTCCTATTAGACCGGGACCTACGGCTTAAAGTGGATTTCGACACTACATAGTGGATCCGACATTCCGACACTGCACATATCACGAGAAGGAATGCCCTATGATACATTCACTTCTATTTCTTTTCAATGGGTTATATTCCTTTCTTAAAAGAAATAAACTGTTAGCAACTTCAACGTGAAATTCAGCAGCAGATTTTTCATGAAAAACATTTTAAACAATCTCAATCTTGAGGAGGTGCAAAGCAATAACGATTGAAACTATAAACAATAGATATTGGCGATGAAGGAAATTGTTAGAAGGACAGAGCAAAAAGGAGTTGTAACATTAGCAGTTGAATGCAAAGATAAAGCAAGATCAATGTGTAGATTTTGAGTGACGAATACAAAAACAAAGCAAGCTCAATTTGCAGATATTGAGTGACGAATGCAAAGACAAAGTGCATTTGCGTATCAATTTCTTATCTTACATTTAAATCGTTCATGCATTTCACTCAAAGATTTTGCCCACTTGGATGTTTCACCTGGGTCATTAATATGCCGCTTATTAATAAGGAGCAGGGCCTTTTTTCCAATAATAAGGTCTGCTCCAGGCGTTGGCTCGTGACATTTATGGGGCCCGAGGGTTTCTTTTTAATTCATCATCATTTTTCCGCTATTATTGTAAAAGGTATGGGTGCGCCATTCAAACCCCGCTCCACTTTTTAATTCACTTAAGAGCGTGAGTTGATGGGTGGTTGTCAGTTTCCGTCAATGAGAAAGGAACCATTTAATCGAAATCTGGTTTTCATGGGTGGGTTTTATTGCGGAAGTTTTAAAATATGGGGTGAAAGAGATGACTTGGCTGTTGTACGTAAATTTTTGTGCAGAAACATATTTTGAGCATCTGTTTTTCACCCGTAGTTAGTTAGTTCGTCTGAAGACAGCATATTAGACTTATTAGCACGAGGTCTGATGATGCCGTGTTGACCCTTATAGGCATGCAGTATGATAACAGGATGTTACCATTATTAGCATTCAGGCTGACGATAGCATGTTGGTCTTATAAGCATGCAGACTGATGATGGTACGTTTGTAAGTCTAGCATTTTATCAGGTGCTCCTTTCTTATGTCCATGACACGCTCATATAAGCTATGGGTTTGAAGAATTGTTACATCTTAATTTCAATCGAAAATATTAAACATCTAACATTACATGAATTGAAATTGGTTTGAAAATGATTCGAAATAAATAACTATTTATTTTTTATACTATTTTCTGTCACAAGATCATTTTCTTAGAAAGGACGTCAGATTTAAAAGACGTCAGATCACTATTGTAAGGGGATGATGATCAACTCTAAATGATCCACTTCTGCTAGTAAATAGAAGTTGATTTTTATTATCTTACATGAGTCTAATTATTTTCTATGGAAAACTGCGTTATTTAAATTTAGGAAATATTTATTGAATGAATCACATTTACATTGTAGGCTTTTTCATTTACTTTACAGGGCCACATAAATTCATAAAATATATATTTATGTTGTCCTGTAAAAAGTATAAAGAGGTGGTTCTATATATACTTTACGTAAAGTATTATGTAAGTATATTTCTGTAAAGTATATTTATGTGGTCCTTTATATTAAAGCTTCTCATTTATACTACAGAAACCCATTTACATTATATGTTCTCATTTATATTACAGGTTCCCATTTACATTGCATATTCTCATTTGTTTTATGGGACCATGGATCCAATTTGCATTTCAGGATCTCATTTGTTCTACAGGATCACATTTATATCAAAAGGCTCTCATTTATATTACAGGATCACTTTTTTACACATTCAGATTTCCACATTACAGGTTCTTATCCGTAATAAATTCTTAAAATATTTAACAATAAAATAAGAAAAGAAGCTACACGCGTCCCTGGGTAGTGCAAAGTGAGTGACGTCTGTGCGGCTCTTGCCTTAAGGCATCCAAGACAACTGTCTAAATGTTTGCCGGCTGAATTAGAAGAAAAAAAAATGTTTGAAACAGAACTTAACACAGTCAACTTATAGTAAGATGGGTCAAACCACTCTAGGCACTATAAATAGCCTGAACGATTTCTATTTAAAATGAAATTCCTCAATCGATCGTCCGTTAATGCTGGTTCGATGCAGGTAATGATTAAGGCAATTTTCTTTAATGGCGCCTACGCAGGGAATCATTAAAAAAAAAAAACTATATCGATTCTTTCGTGTAATTATCTTGACGATAAGCCAGATATCGGCCTAGTTTCCAGTCAACCTTTATAATTCACTGTCTCTGTACAGTACTTTATTCGCAATGGGGTCTTTTCTGTGGACTTGCTTTTAAAGTATATATAGATGTTTTGAAACAAGTAATATAACTAGTCCATTCCTACTTAGGTCAACAAATAAGTTATTTTAATTTACTCTTTTTATTAAATAATTACAATTAATATAAGTATGTATACACGTAGGACAGAATCACACTACTAAGTGTGTTGTTATTTTGTGTTATATTATTGGTGTGTTGTTATTTTGTGCTATTAAGTGTGCAGTACTTTGCAGTTTGATAATGATGTGGATGAGAAGATTGGGTTGATTGGGCTCTGTCTGATTGGGCTCTGTGACGCTCTAGGGTCATATGAGACCAGGACTGACGGCTTAGAGTGGATTCGAACCACTACAAACATCCATGGCACCGCTGGAACCCGATACCTGTGGTACGAAGAGTCAGAGCGTTAGCACGAGGGCCAGTTGGCCATCAGGCCCACCAATTTATTAGTTTCAACTATATGAATAGCCGGACTAGAAGAAGATCGGAGAATTTTGGTGAATTTCTGAATGAAAGCGGTTCGGTTCAGAACCGAATGCCGAACTAAAAACTTCTGGGTCTTGGCCGAAAGGTAAATTCTCTCCATCTGTTCGCTTTCCACGAATAGAACGATATTCGTTTGGAATTGTGATGAGAAAAGCCGTACACCTCTTGTTTGCTTCCTGGGTAAAAGCTGCATCTACTACATATTTGCTCTTGTAATTTCAAGGGGTTTTACATCTCCCGACTCGTGGCCCAGTGTCAAGATGAACAGCTAGAATCTGCTGGCGGCATTGCTGCCGTCACTGAATTCAGAAACGAGCAGACTCGATGGGAATTGCGACAATAGGCATGTAGCATCGGTAGTCAGACTACCTGGTGGGTTTTTTCCAGATTTCCTCCCATACATCAATTAAATTGACAGCTGTTACTTCTAAAGATTTTTCCGTAAACCACTGTCCTCCAGTGGTTGGGCTTTGTCTACATTAGGCTCCCTTCCAATGTTCCACCCTTCTGCTAGGAGGCTACACAGACCTAGGTACGGGGGCGGGGGGTTGGAAAAGAAAAGACGCCCTTTCATCAATTTATGTTGTTGTGCAACAATGTAGTAATAGTGATGGTAAAGATGCATCCACATGTGTGACTGTAAGAAAGGTTTTCTATTTAGATTATTTCGATGGACAGACAAAAAAACAAATCCAATTTTACTTACTCTAAAAATGTTAATAAAATACTTATCTAAATTAATTTCTGTTAAATTAAGTAAAAATTAATTTCTGTTAATGTCCCGCATTGTAATTGAGAAAAGAAATTTTCCGCTTGGAATTTTTGTGTGCTTTCTCCAATACGAATGCAAATGGGATGCTGTTACCCCCTAAAAGTTCTTCTGGGAGACCCTTTATCGCCCGTTCACGAACTTATCGACATCACAAAAAAAAAAAAAAAAAAATCACATTGAAAGGGGAAAAAAATGCAAACGAAGATGAAGATTTTGTATAGTCGTTTTGTGACAGGTTCGAATCATGTTATTTTCAGTAAAAGATGGACACACACACATGGCCACCAGATACTGAAATGACTCGGCGCAGAGAAGCAGCCAGCTGCACTCTTGAGAAGTCAAACTTTCGTTAAGCTGGCGTTCTGCGAAGTGAGACTTTAGTGCCCAATAGAAATACCACCTTAAAAATAAAACCTGTAAATGATTTCACATGTCATGTAATGAAGCATTTGACAACTGCCCGCAATTGAAATAAAAACTTGAAATTTTCCTTTTTTGCAGTTTTGATACTTGCAAATACTTCTCGAAATACAACGAATTTAAATCAGATGATTCATTTGTAATTAATACATGTATTAATAAGATGCCTATATATTTACTAGAATATAGGCATTTTAGAATTCAAATCCTTAAGTTTTGAATTATAAATTCTACTGGATTATTCTTGGATCAGATCTTTCTGTGGACCAAATTTAAGTTTACACATGCTTGTCGATGACTAACTACAATAGAGTCGTTAACATTTCATCCACCAATGAAATGTACTCGCTTATCTTCTAAAAGTGAGACAAATACGCTATTCAAACTGCAACATCATTGTCAACATACTAGAAAATGATTATTGGCCTTAATTTAAGTCCCATTTTAAGTGCAGTCACTGACACTTGGGATATCACGCTAATGCATCGTTTTGATGGGAAGCGTTTTTAATATTGATCAAGCAGAGGTCTTCAAAAATGAATGCTCCATGGACTTAGAATCAAAATTCGGGTGATATTTCTATGAACATGCATTTCATGAAAGTATTTAACCCAATATTTTGCATTACCAAAGCATAATATTTAGTTACACAGTAGCAAATTCAAGATGATATGTAAACATAGTTTATTGTCATAAATTAAATGTGTTACAAATTATTTTTGGGGGTATCAGTGACAATGGGAATTGGCGAAGAAGATACAATTTTGAACTTTACAAACTTTTTAGAGATGTTGACATTTTAAAATTTGTTAAATTGAATAGAATGAGATGGGTCGGTCATCTCATGAGAAAGGAAAGTGATAGAGCTACTTTGAAAGTTTTCAATATAATCCTTTTGGACAACGACCGAAAAAGAGGTGTGTCGACTGTTTAGACTTTGATTTTAATGTTATTAAGATCGAAAACTGGAGGTCCACGGGGCAAGAGGAGAACAGCCTGGCTGGAACTTTTAAAGAAAGCCATGGCCCACAACTGGCTGTCGAGCCAGTCATGATGATGATTGAAACGATTTGATGATTGACCATTTGATGAAAGAAGCATTATACAGCTCAATAGGCAGGAGAAAATGCCAAAAGTGATAAATATGAAACCCCAAAAAAGAAGGAATGGATCAACGCACTACGAGTACTTATAGCCACTGCAAATACAAATGTTTCAAATCCCAACCCAAAACATGAAAAGTGATTCAAAATCATACTACAAAACACATCAAACAAAATCCAAATTCTCCAGAAAATTCCTTAAGACTAACTTTATTCATGAATCATTTCAGGAGTTAAGGAGTCCAAACTACCATCTTCCGCCAAAATTTGCAATGGAGTTTCATTTGCTTGGCCCTCATTTTCGGATAACGTCACGGACTCTAACCAGGACAACATCATGTTCACACATGATAATGATAAATATCTTTCAAAACAAGTAATATGAAAAAAAAAAATTAAGTCAATTCCTTTTTTTTTTCACTCTATTGCAGAAAGTTCTTTATAAATAATTTTCATTCATTTTATTGCGTTTATCTGGCGCCATCTGTTGGTATATATATATGCAACTTAAATCTGAAAAAAAACTAAAAAGAATTAATTAAATTTAATTACTGAATTAATGTTTGAAAAAAACTTTATTAATATCCAGTGTCATCCACTACAAGTTAAAAAATGCATTTGAACTTGAGTGGATGAATAAAAAAGTATTTTATGAACGATTGAAAATTTGAACAAGATATATATAATGAGTGTGTGAGCTAATAGAAGGAATTGAAAAAAATAATTTTTTTTTTTTTTCCAGCTATCTACACGCTTCGCCACTGATGGTATTTATTCCTAAATTTATATCCCGCTAAATATCTTTTATAAGAGAAGTTTTTTTTTTTCTCCTATATAAAACTAAAATTAACGAGTTAATATTTGAAAAAACTGTATTCACATCCAGTGTCCTCCACTACAAGTTAAAAAAATGTACTTGAACTGGAGGGATGAATAAAAAGTGTTTCATGAACGATTGGAAATTTGAACAAGATATATATAGGGAGAGTGTGAATTAATAGAAGGAATTGAATAAAATCAACCAAAAAGGACAACCATCCTGTTCATTAACAGCAATCTTTTTTCAGATAAGATCCTACCTCCAACAGAAACAATGCTTCTCTTCCAATCCTTTCCATCCTTCCCCTCTCCCCCTGCGAAATAAGCCAGCGGGGGTGGGGTGGGGTGGACGAGCCCCTCCCTCATCCCCGACATAAGAGCAATATAATCAATTGATATATCGGCCATCGCATAAAAGCAGCGACGGACGAGTCGCATTTTCTTCAGGGCCACTTACTCTTATAGATGACCGTATAAATTAGTCTCTATTGGGGGATAAATCAGCCTTAGAAGGCAACCGGAAAGGCAACTCCACGCCCCCCGGAAATTTTTTTTACTTCTTACATCTGCCACCGACTCCAGATGCTTGTTTTACGCCTGGATGAGTTTTGGGTGGCTTTCGTGTAAGGATTACTTGACAGACTTTGTAATGGGAGAATAATAACACAACAAATAAAAATTCAACTGCACTTCTGAATTGTTGGAATGAACACAAGTTAATATTATCATGCATTTGTTCACAATCTCCCTCTATATATCTTGTTCAAATTTTCAATCGTTCGTAAAATATTTTTTTATTCATCCACTCGAGTTCAAGTCCTTTTTTTTTTGAACTTGTAGTGGATGACACTGGATGTTTATACAGTTTTTTCAAATATTCATTCATTCATTAAACTTAATTCATTCATTTTAGTTTTATAGGGGAGGTAAAAAATGTCTCTTCTATAAGATATTTAGCAGGATATAAATTTAAGATTAAATACCGTCAGTGGCGAAGCGTGTAGATGGCTTTAAAAAAATTTCTTTCAAAAGATGTAAGGATCACTTGCGGGACACACACAGTAACTTCACTGATACTGACAGTTACTGACAGAGTATGTAATGGAAGAATAATAACAAACGTAGAACACAACAAATAAAAATTCAAACACTTCTGAAATGTCGGAAACTCAAGTTATCATCATGCATTTGTTACTTTTTGAATTTTTTTGGTCAAATATTTTTCCAAATTCGATAAAAATTCTCTTTCGTTTCAGCTTTGTGATCAGATTTGGTTAGAAATTTAAATATGTAACGAAATTATTATCTTTTCAGTTTGTTAAACATTTTAATATTTAAAAATATCTAATCTTTTAAATGAATTTTGTTTTTAAAAAATATTAAAAACTCAGTCTTTTATTCACAATTTGAAGGTGGATAACTTTGAGAAATAATAACTTTGAAGAATTATCCCAAATTTAAGGAGCTTCTACTGTTCTGCTTCTACCAAATTTAAGGAGCTTCTACTGTTAACCATAGTGTGTCACCACAATTTGCAGTGAAGCCCACTTGACAAGGGTATCTGGCAATTTCTTCTGTCAAGCCTTGAAATGACGTCAATTCATTAACACACTGTCCATTTATGCTTGGAATGACATCAAGATTGCTCCATGAAAGTTTAAACAAGCCGTCGATCAAGATTTGAAACCGCAATTGCAGGGAAGTAACCCCTAAAAGTCCTCGCGGAAGACAATGTCCTCCCAAATGGACTGTTATTGACATAAATCAGTTGAACACGAGGCCTACCGATGTTCAATACAAAAAAAAACAATTCAGGTTTTAATTAAAAATGTTATAAATACATTTCTCTAAAACTCCACACATAAGATGTTAGAAATTTTTAAGCTTAAAATGAACTATTTTCAATTCCTTAATATTTTTAAAAAGTGATTTTTTTTTTGTATTTCAGTTGACAAAGTTTCTAATAAAAAGCTCCAACAGCTAAAAATTGTGATTTCTCAATTATTCCATATTCATTCTTAAGCCATACTCAGGTTTAAAGACAACAGTTGTTTTTGCATTGGTGCAACAGCTCTATGGTGGACCAAGGCCGTCTGCCTATTGGCAGATTTCGAGATAGGAGATGTTTTGTTTTTACGGGATAGGGTTGTTGACCCTTCGCCCAACGCTCTACAGTCATATTAGACCAGGACCTACAGTTTAAAGTGGATTCCGAAATACTACAAACAGCCATGGCACCGCCGGAACTCGAAATCGAAACCTGTGGCACTGAGCGCCACCTACTTAGCCATCAGGCCCCTTTTTTCATAAATGCTACACAAAAATTGAGTTTGCGGAATTGTTATTTTTTTCTCCCCCTTTTTACTCATCCCTTAGTAAAGGATATAAGCGTTTTAATAAAATTTGCGACGTATAAAATATTTGAATTTTAAAACCAAATAATTTTTATTTATTGATTTGGTTAATTGATGGCATGAAATTGAAAAGTGATTTTAATTTAATTTCAAAAAATGCTGCTGCACCACGTGGATATCGATTTGGTTTCAACATCTGAAAAATAACATATTGTTTTATTCTAAGCGATATTTTATTGATTTGATTTAATATTTTCAACACTTTATAATGAAAGATACAAAACAAAATATATGTAGTTTTTAATTTAAAAATATTTTATAAAATAGGAATTTTATGAGCCATTTCATTTCCTTTTTATTGTTATATTAAATTATATATAACAATAAAATGAAATGAAACGACTTAATTATAAAAAATGAAATGAAATGATTAAATTATATATTTTATCCTATAAAATGGAGTTTTTATGCAAATTTAAATTATAATATAATATTTTATTCTTATTTCAAAATATTTTTCTTACTGCTGTAATATTAAATGTCTGCATTATTATTCCAAGAAAACTTTCTTTTTGAATACTTTTTATCATTTCAGATGACTTAAATTGACTATTATTTTAATCTGATTTTATCTTACATAATAATAAATTGTTTTTCCAATATCCTATTCAAATAAATGATATCATTCTAAATAATTCCCTTTGATTAAAAATCGTAATTTAAAAGGTAGCAATCTAAAAAAAAATTCAAAACCCCGTGATATATTTATGATGAGTGTTATGTCTATGAGCACAGATTTAAAAAGAAGGCCGGAAGAATTATGTGATATGCAGAAAGAACAAACCCCAGACACATTTATCTTATGAATCAAAAATCAAAAACCAAAACACACGACAAAAAGGATAAAAAGTATTCGTCTGGGAAGAAATGCTTCAAGAACTTTTCTTGTAATTTTTATGACGAGATGGAATGCTCGCATATTTTACTCTAACAACAAAACACACCGTGGAATATATTAAGCTTCTCAAATCTGAGACAACTAAAGCAATTTGGGTCGAGCAAAAGTACGAAATGTTTCAAAATGAAAGTTTATTTTCTGTTTGCAATAAGAAAATTTCCCCTGTATCTTTATGTATTGCATTCTAAATACATATCTTATCGAGCTTAATCTTTGTAGAACTAAATACAATGATCAAACGAATTTGGTACAAAATAACTTTGACTTTATTTTTACGAAATGTATCAAATGTATTATTAAGAAAATTGTGAATGATAAAAGATAATTAAATAATATGTGACTTTTATGTTTTGTTTTACTTTTATGTTATTTTTTTTTTTTGTTTTGAGTTTCGTTAACCTCAGCGTATCATTTATGTCAAAATTAAGGCAATTATTTTGTACTACTGTGTCCGAAAAGTAAGAACTATTTTCAATTTAAAATTCTCGTGCCTTATGGAATTCCAATCTTTTAAGATGCTTGGTACTCTCCTTGACATCTGTGTGAAATTTAACGTCAAAATAATCCTTAGTGTTTGAGTTACGCTTGGCTTTGTGAGAGACGCTAAAACTGATTCCGAAAATTGTCGAAATGTCTGAATTCATTGGCCAAAGAACTTGCATTCAATTTTGTTTGTGGAAACGTATAGAATGTTACAGAAGGCATTCGGTGAGCATTCCTATATCGGAAAGAAATGTTTACAAGTGGTATAAATAGTTCAAAGAAGGCAGAGAACGCGTTGAAGACGAAATGCCCTCCGTTCGACCACCAACCTCAACCGAGGAAGCTTACGTCCAAAACAATGAAAGATTTGGTTCTTGCAAACCGTCGATTTATAATTAGATATCTTACTAATGACGTTTGAATTTCAAAAGAATCGGTCAATTTCATTTTTAAAAATTTTGGGCCTCAAACACGTCAAATTTCGATTGGTTTTGAAAACATTGAATGCGCCAGTTCACACTGCATCGATTCTTAGTGACTTTTTCGCTTAAAATGAAACCCATATCGGTCCAAAACCACCGCATTCACACCGTGCGACTTCTGGTTATTCCCTAAACTCAAAAGACGACTTCGGGGGACACCGTTTTGAGAGGATTGAAGAGAATACAACGTGAATCGCCGTGCATATCCTGCCGATGACTTTTTAGCATGCATCGAGGATTGGAAAAAAAGTTGGCATAAGTGCCTTGTGTCCGGAAGGGATTCCTTTGAAGGCGATGGAATAAATTTCGAAGAATAAATAAAGAGTTTTTGAAATAAAGAGAAGAATAAATAAAGAGTTTTTGAAATAAAGAGAAGAATAAATAAAGAGAAAAATAATAGGTCATACTTTTTGGGCACAATAGTATCTTATGGTGTTTAACAATTGTAGAAGTACTTGCAAAGATCAAACGAATTTGGTACAATATTTCGACATTAGTTTTACGAAATGTATCAAATATTATTACGAAAATTGTGAATGATAAGAGATAATTAAATAATATGCATTGAAACTGTGACTTTTTTTATTTGGCAAACGAGATTTTTTTAACCTCAGGATATCATTTATAACAAAATTAAGGAAATTATTTTTGTATTCCGTAGAACATTCCATGTATTTGCGTAATTCGTTTATTTTCCAATGAAATAACAATGTAAAATAAATGTTTTTTAAATGTAATAAAAAAGTTAAAAGGCAAATTTTCCGCACTTTTAAGTGACCCAATATGCAAATTTTGTCTTTTATGTTGAAATTTGAGGGATAAATAGTATGAAATGAAATTTGGTTATTGAAAAATGTTGTATGTTAATCGGTATTACATATGTACCTGTAATTTATTCATGTGTATTTTAAAGCTTCTTGATCTATAATTTTTGGTGTATATATATATATATATATATATATATATATATATTATTTTAACCAGAAATGCTTGTGTCCCTACATGTTTAGTTTCTATACAAATCGTAAAAAATATCTATAATGTGGATGATTGTAATCAAATTCATTTTTTTTCTCATAAAATATAATTATGCTTTAATACGTAAAAATAAGTAACTCATTTACAAATAATTACCTTTTGACAATTTACGTTTTACGGCAATTATGTATACATTATTATTTATAAATACGGCATTAATTATTATTGCATATTAATTTGTGCAATTTAAAGTATATTCTACTGTTTCTTTATTTTTGTAGATTATTTCTGTGTATGAATGTTATTTCTGTGTAAAAATATGTATAGGAATAAAAAATATGCAACTATACAAATTAGACGGGCAATTTTTATTTTTATGAATACTTTTAATATTCATCTACCGATAAAAATTTTAACTCATTTAGAATTACTTTTAAGCACATATTTCAAAGTTTTGTAACTTAACGTATGAGATGATAACATGAGTCTGAAAACGCGCATTTCATAGTTTGGTTTGTCACTCTACGGTTATCTGGTGCACACTTTGGGCTAGACTAACTGGGACCTACAGTATAACGTGGATTCGAACCACCAACAAGCATCCATGCCACAGGCCAAGAATCGAACTCAAAGCCTGGGAAAACAAAGGCCAGAGCGCTGGCCACCAGGCCGCTGCACAGTTCGTAGGACAACGGCTTAGATGTAAATAGCAAAGTCACTTTTCTGTCAAAACCATCAATAAACTCGCTCTATACGAAAATTAAATATATTTATTAAATTCTGCATTTGTGCTATCAATGTTACAAGAACAAGCCAGTGAATAAATTATTTCAAACTTATTCATGTTTAATAGAGTATATTCTTTGAGAATAAACCAGTTTGTGAAATACATCAACTTTTATTTCTCCCTAAATATATATACACTGAAGTGACAAAAGTCATGGGATACCTCTTAATATCGTGTCGGCCCTTCTTTCGCCCGGCGAAGTGCAGCAACTCGACGTGCCATGGACTCAACAAGTCGTTGGAAGTCTTCTGCAGGAATATTGAGCCATGCTGTCTCGATAGACGTTCATAATTGTGAAAGCGTTGATGGTGCAGGATTTTGGGCACGAACCGACCTCTCGATGATGTCCCATAAATGCTCGATGGGATTCATGTCGGGCGATCTAGGTGGCCAGATCATTCGTTGGAATTGTACAGAATGTTCTTCAAACCAATCGCGAACAGTTGTGGCCCGGTGACATGGCGCATTGTCATCCATAAAAATCCCATCGTTGTTTGGGATACATGAAGTCCATGAATGGCTGCAAGTGATTTCCAAGTAGCTGAACATAAGCATTTCCAGTCAATGTTCGGTGCAGTCGCACCAGAGGACCAAGTCCATGTCATGAAAAAACAGCCCACACCATTACGGAGCCACCACCAGCTTGAACAGTGCCTTGCTGACAGTTTGGGTCCATGGCTTCGTGGGTTCTGCGCCACATTCGAACCCTACCATCAGCTCTTACCAACTGAAATCGTGACTCATCGGACCAGGCCACGGTTTTCCATTCATCTAGGGACCAACCGATATGCTCACGTGCCCACGAGAGTCGCTGCAAGCGATGTCGTTCTGTCAGTAAAGGCACTCGAGTCGGTCTTCTGCTGGAATAGCCCAAGAAAGCCAAATTTCTCCGCACAGTTGTAACAGACAAGTCCCTTGTACATCCCACATTGATTTCTGCGGTTATTTGACGCAGTGTTGCTTGTCTGTTAGAATTTACGACTCTTTGCAGACGTCGCCGGTCTCGGTCGTTAAGTGCAGGCGGTCGACCACTGCGCTGTCCATGGTGGGATGTTATGCCTGAAATTTCATACTCTCGGCACACTCTTGACACAGTGGATCTGGGAATGTTGAATTCCTAACGATTTCGAAATGGCATGACCCATGCGTCTATCTCCAACTAACATTCCGCGTTCAAAGTCTGTTAATTCCCGTCGTGCGGTCATCATCACGTCAAAACCTCTTCACATGAATAACTTGAACAGAAATGAAAGATCTGCGAAAGCACTGCGCATTTATTCCTGTTCTACGCGATGCTACTGCCATCTGAAAATTTGCATATTGCTATCCCATGACTTTTGTCACTTCATTGTATATCATCCATAAACTATTATCCATATATAGTTTTAAAATTTGCATGGAAATATACTATTGTATGATATGATGGCTGTTTTTACTTCAAGACAAATGTGTAAGTGTAAGTAAACTTCAGTGTAAGTGCCATAAACCATTTCTCTGAAGACCTACATTCTAAAAGTACTGTAGTCTTGAAATTCCGAGATCCAAAATCTACCATTTAATTAACAGGAGATAACAAAACTTCAAAAGCTTCTTACTTACCTTAACTCTCCTTAATTTTTATTTCTGACACATAACACAAACCACCAACCAAGAACTGGTCGAAACCGAACCTTATCTTCCTAAAAATTCATTTTCGTCGATAGCGACTCTATTCTGAAGCCAACCTCTTTTCCTTTAATTCCAAGAAAGTTATAAATTCAGAAGAAGATTAAATTGGGAATGGATTTTGGTGGTCTTGCGTGGATGATAAGGGGTGGAGGGACCTCCGTCGTTAGTAATAAATATTCAGGAGATAAAGTTTTCGAGAGCCCTTGATAAGGGGGAAGGTAATTCAGTGGATGAGACGAAGTCATTTCCTTTTGCGTATCTCCCAGAGTAAAATGCAAATGATTCAGAGAGACGAATCGTTGCAGAATTTCCGAATGAGTCGACGTTGGTGTGGGGCACTCGCAAAAATATAATTAAATCTCGCTCTCTGACTTTCTTGTGATTGTTGCCGAGTTGACACTCGGTTGAGTCAAAAGTTTTTGCCCACTGATGTGTCGAGTCTCTCTCTCTCTGCAATTAGGGGAATCGGAGTCCACGGATTTCATAATAAATAGGTAGAAGCACATACTAAGGAAAAGTGACTTTCCCCCTTTGCAGTATTACTAATAGATTTCTTGCAATCCTATTTGTGAGAATAAAGTATGAGGATATATACATACTATTTCTTAATACTAAAACTGTGTGTTATTTATACATAGTTACTTTTTGCAGATTAGTATACTGCTACTGTGACCTATTAGTGTGTATTCTGCAAGACCAATTATTTTTTTTTCAAAAACTGTTTATTTATTCTTCGAATTTCTTTCATCGCCATCAAAGGAAACTCCTCCGGACACGATGCACTTATGCCGACTTTTTTTCCAATCCTCAATGCTTGCTAAAAAGTCGTCGGCAGGGATGGCTTTTCAAAGAGCGGTGATTCACGTTGAATCTCTTCAATCGACTCAAAACGGTGTCCCCACAGTGGTCTTTTAAGTTCACGGAATAGCCAGAAGTCGAAAGGTCTGAATACGGTGGTTGTACAACGATATGGGTTTCATTTTTTGCGAAAATGACATGATCAATGAAATGTAAGCTGGCGCCTTCAGTGTTTTCGGTACCCATCGAGATTTGACGCGTTTGAGGCGCAAAATGAAGTTGACCGATCCTTTTGAAATTCCAACGTCAGCAGCAAGGTCTCTAATTATAAATCGACAGTATGCAAGTGCTTTCTAATTGCTCACTTGTAGGGCTTTGAAGTGGTGTCTTCTTTAATTCAAAAAAAAATGAAGAGCTTAACAAACTTTGAATTGGTGTTCTTTTTTTTGGGGGCGGGGGGTAAAAAGTATCACGATCTGGTTGCCATTGAAATGATGCCATCTTTATTTCGGAAAAATCTAATTTCATCTTTTTTTTTCTTCTTTAGTTTAAAAAAAATGACAATATGAAATTCGCCCTTCACGTTCTTAGAAAATCATTAACTATATTAAACTGGATAGGATTCTACTCTTGCATGAAAGCCTTAAAGTCCACGTGGGATATTTTAAACATCTGAATTTCTGCAAGATCACTTTGAATAACGCATTTCGAAAGACTCATTATTAAAACAAAACCCAAAATAAGCATTCATTTAAATTCAGCTGTTTTAGAAACCCTCTTGTAATGGCCTACACACTATTTTAATTAAGCTATCCAACTGATGATAAACTGTGCTCAGTTGCAAGATTTTTTAAGGTTCCTAAAATAAATATCGGCATATTTAACTGAAACCAATTTATTTTCAATCCCCGATATACCTTATACGAAACATGTCATTTGTCTATAACTTGCATTTCTTTCTAAGGCTAAAATTTTTCCTGATTTTTTTGTGCGTGTGTTTTCCTCTAATAGAAAGGCTGTTCCTGTTGTTGACATTTGATGAAAAATTTAACCAATAACGGGATTTTTTTCTTCTTATGTTTTTTTTTTACTTCTTTTTCTTTTGAAAAACGAGGTAGAATTTTTAGCTAAATTTTTTCATTAATTGTTTGACTCCATGGTTAATTCGTTTGTCTATATTTTTAGTTCAGCCATTGTTGTAGCCTGTTTACTGAATAGCAAAGGAATAAAATATGCAGAATAGAATACAATAGTTGTAAATTGTAATGAAAAAAATAAATTCTCTCTCTCTCTCTGCAATTAGGGGAGTCGGAGTCCACGGATTTCATAATAAATAGGTAGAAGCACATACTAAGGAAAAGTGACTTTCCCCCTTTGCAGTATTGCTGTTATACTACTGTGCCCAAAAAGTAAGACCAATTATTGCTAGACCAATTATTTAGACCAAAAATGCGAATAACTGGGCTTCCAAGGAATGTATTGAAAACCTTTCAACGCATAACATCATTTAAAACATAGCTAAAATTTCATAACAGTCCGGAAATTAGGATGACAGTTATGACTGTTATCATATAGCATTGTAGCAAAAAAACCAGTTTTCCGGAAATTCAGTCCTAAAGCTTTGAATGCATGAATTCAATATCTTAATAGCTCGCTGTGTGTCGAATTCCCGAAATAGAAATAAAATCCAAATTGTTTCCGAAAGACGAAGGTCTAATCTTTAAAAAATAAAGCCTAAAAAAACCTCAATTTTTCATACGATAATCGCGATTTGCACGTAGCTGAGATAATTTAAAGATTTATATTAAAAACTTTTGATCTTAAAAAAAAAAAACTAAAGTTTTAATCTTGATTATAAAAAACTAAATTTTTTATAATCAAGATTACTACGATTAAGATACGATACTGATTATGTTCGTAAATATTTACTACGACTAATATTTATTTACTTTATAGAAGTGATTTTGTAATATATAACTAATCAAAAAATAAAATAAATTAAGATATTTATAATTTCGAATTTTGTCTTTACTTTTTCTATAATGTTTAGTACAGGGGTGGCCAACCTGCGGCCCGCGTCGATTATTTTTGCTACCCGTGAGATTTATGCCACTTTTACAAAATATATTTAGTTTATAATGGGCAAAGTATAAAAGCCAACGCATTAAAAAATACATTATTATAAAAATTTTTTTTTAATGATTTCCTTTTTTTTTTTATTTCGTTTATATTTACATATATTTTATATTTCATTTTGAGATTCTACAATTTCTTTATATATTTTCTTTACAATGTGCGTTTAGTATCATTATTATTATGTTAAGTATATTTACATGTAAGAATAATAGTAAACCCAAAAATTAATAACTCATTATGTTTCAATTTCTCACTCCAAAAAAATCTCTATAGTGGGTTTAAATCTGATATGGGACATATAATTTTATAGGCGGCCCGCGGAGTTAGGATGCATATCCAAAGGAGCTGCAAGATCATTTGGGTTGGCCATCCCTGGCTTAGTATTTAATTTATTCTTTATTTAATTATTTTAATAACATTCCTATATACAAGTGGGCTAATAGGTAATTTCTTCTGGTGCTTGTTGCCACTCTGCTTATTCATCAACACTTGCAATAAAATAATGACAATTGCATGGTATATCAATAAGGTTTAGAACAAAATATAACTTTTCAGACAGAAAAAACCTTCGTTGTTGTTTATGACACCGACACTCTTCAGAACTCGTAGTTTCCGTGCAATTAACATTTGAAATCAGAAATTCATGTGGACACGCTGTATTACAAGTTTATATAATTACAAAAAGTCTCAAAATGATTGCAAAAAATTTTGTAAAAAAATGTGTAATTTTGCAAAAAAATTTATTTTACAGCAATTTCACATTTACATATTGACGTAAATTGCTTATCAATGTAAATAAAAACACAAAACCTACCACCAAAAAAAAATAATAAAATAAAAAAAATAAAAAACTTTCTAGTATAATAGCACACAGGCGAGCTATGAATTAAGGCAGAATACTCTTCATTGGCAGTAATATCTTAAAAAGCGACTCATTCATGAATCAGATTGGAATTGAATCTAGAATAAAATCAGAATAGAATAGAATCTAGAATCAGAAATCAGATCAGAATAGAATAGAGTAGAATCTTTTTTTTTTTTTTTTTTTTTTTTTTTTTTTTTTTTTTTTTAATAGAACAATCTACTATAACTAAACTAATTCTGTAAAAAAATTATTTTTGTTCAGCAACTTTTACATTTAGTTATTTATGCAAATTTCTTATCAACGTAAATAAATAAAAACTTACAAAAAAAAAAAAAATAAAATAAAAAAAAATACTTTCTAGTATAATAGTACAGAGACGAGCTATGAATTCCGGCAGAATCCTGTTCATTGGAAAACCAGCGCAATATGTCAAAAAAAGCGAGTCACTCATGGATCAGATTGGAACAGAACAATCTACTCAATCTTAACTTCACATAAAAACAATTTGCTCAGATCCCTCCATAAAAAGAAAAAAAGAGGAAGAAGGAACTAACAACAACAACAACAAAATAATGCTGAAGCAACAATAACAACAGCGGAACTACCTTAAGTCTTCCAACTGCAGTTAACGCTCTAGGCTCTTCTTCCAAGAAACAGCCAAGGAGGCAAAGGAGTGTCTGAGTGCACCAAGCAAACAAGAAAGGGGGCGAAACGACCTTCCATCAAAGAATGGTAGAGCTTCGACGCCACAAAAACTAACTAATCCCCGTGATCTAAATGGGAATTTTTCTCGGCTCTTCTTTTTTTTTTTTTTTTTTTTTTTCTTATCCCCACCCCCCCAAACCTTCTTTTAATATTATTTCCTTCATTTCGATGCAACTTTTTATGTTAGGGTCGGTTCGGTGGGGCTTATTTCCGAGTTAAAACGGTAAAAGAGGAAACTCAATATTCACGTGGCTGGATGAGGGAATATATCTATAAAGACTGTTTTTTTTTCCCTTTGTGCTTATGGTGATTATTCTATAGTCAAGTTTTTATGACACCAATGGAAAATTTGTGGGGAGCAAAAAGTTAAAAGGGAGATTCCGTTGCGGAGGGTCGTCCTGAGCAAACGACTTCCATTGAACTCGGGGCAGGAGTCACAGTGAGATGCGACAAGTTCCTCAAGCGAGCATGTTTGTTCCCTTTGCGCGACTGGAAATTGGATGCAGGTGCTTGTGGTTACAGAGAAAATGAATCTATTTTTATTTTATAAAAATGTGAAGTATTGGTTAAGGAAATGGTTTTGATATCTTCAAAATGAAATTAGTAAACATGACGGCACATAGAACATAGCTTGATATTTCAATTTAATTCTTGATTTGTGAATTAACAAGTAAAATAAAAAAAAAAAAGTTTTAAAGTCAATTCCAACTCACTTTATTGCAGAAAAGTCCTTTACTAATAAAGTTTAAATTTTCCTCTTACATTTGTGCGCCATCTATTGTTAGAAACATGTAACTTAAATCTAAAAATTAAACTAAAATGAATTAATTAAACTTAATGAATTAATTAATATTTCAGAAAACTATATTAACATCCACTACAAATTTAAAAAAATGTATTTGAACGTGAGTGGATAAATAAGAAGTGTTGTATTAAAGATTGAAAATTTGAACACGATATATAGAGGAAGAGTGTGAGCTAATAGTAGGAATTGAAAAAAATGTGACTATATAAATGAGATAGGCAATTTTTATTTTTCATGAATAGCAATGATACTCGTCTATTGATAAAAATTTGAACTCATATAGAATTACTGTTAAGCCTATATTTCAAGTTTATGTAGCTTAACGTATGAGATGGTAGCTTGCATGTTGAAAATCCTCATTTCAATGGACAAAGGCTTAGATGTATGTGGCAAAATCACTTTTCTGTCAAAATCATCGATAAACTAGCTGTATCATAAGAAAATGAATTATAAAATTTCATTAAATTTTGTATTTTTGTTATCCGTGTTCACAAGAATAAGTCAGTGAATAAATTATTTAAAACTTATTCATGTTTAATAGCATACTATTCCTTGGGAATAAACCAGTTTATAAATTACCTCAGCTTCTATTTCTCCCGAAATATATCCGAATAACTACCATAAAACCATTTCTCTGAAGACCTACATTTTAAAAGTACTGTAGTCTTTAAATTTCCGAGATCCGAAATCAGCCATTCAAATAACAGGAGATAACAAAACTTCTTACTTATCTTAACTCTCCTTAATTATTATTTCTGACACAGAAAACAAGCCTCCACCAAGAACTGGTCAAAACCGAATTTCATCTTCCCGCAAAATTCACATTTTCGTCGATAGGGTGACTCTATTCTGAAGCCAACCTCTTTTCCTTTAATTCCGAGAAAGTTGTAAATTCAGCTGAAGAATAAATTGGGAATGGATTTTTTGGCGGTCTTGCGGGGGGTGTGGGTGTGGAGGGACCTCCGTCGTCGTTAGGAATAAATATTCAGGCGATAAAGTTCTCGAGGAGCCCTTGGTAAGGGGAAGGTAATGGAGTGGATGAGACGAAGTCATTTTCTTTTCGTATCTCCTAGAGTAAAATGCAAATGATTCAGACGAATCATTGCAGAATCTCGAATGAGTCGACGTTGGTGTGGGGCACTCGCAAAAATATAATTAAATCTCGCTCTGGCTTCTTGTGAATGCTGCCGAGTTGACGCTCGGTTGAGTTGGGGAGTTTTGCCACTGATGTGTCGAGTCTCTTTCTCTCTCTCTCTCTCTCTGCAATTAGGGAAGACGCCGTCCAGGGATTTCGCATTAAATAGATAGATGCACATTCTGAGGAAAAAGTGATTTTCCGCGTTGCTTAATAACTCTTAGATATACTATTGTGCCCAAAAAGTAAGACCAATTTTTTTTTTCAAAAAACTCTTTATTTATTCTACCAAATTTATTTTATCGCCTTCAAAGTGACCCCCAACGGACACAATGCACAATGGACAACTTTTTTTCCCAATCCTCAATGCATGCTAAAAAGTCATCAGCAGGGATGACCTTCAAAGCGCCCATCGATTCACGTGGAATCTCTTCAATCGACTCAAAACTGTGTGCCCGGGTGATCTTCTGAGTTTAGGGAATTGCCAGAATGAATACGGTGGTTGTGGAACGATATGGATTTTTATTTTTTTGATTTCAAAATGTAGTTTCGTGTATTACACCATGTGATTATTAAGGTCTGCCTCAGACCGGGTGTCTTTCCGATATTGGAATGCTCACCGAATGCTTTCTGCAACATTCTATATAATTCCGCAAACAAAATTGAATGCATGTTCTTCACTCATTGTATTCAGACGTTTCAAAAATCGCCAGAATCTGTTTTAGCGTGTCACAAAGCCAAGCGTCACTCAAACACTAATGAATATTTTGACCTGAAATTTCACACAGATGTCAGGGACAGTGCCAGCAACCTAAAAAAAGAAAAACAATATTTAAATTCCATAAGCCCCGAAAATTGAAAATGGGTCTTACTTCTCGGACACAGTAGTAATGCAAAAATTACTTAAACGTTTACAGATTTATAGCTCTCAATGACATGAGCACTTTCTAATTGCTCACTTGTTGGGCTTTGAAGTGATGTCTTCTTTTAATTCAGAAAAATGAAGATCTTTCCAAACTTTGAAGGGGTGTCAAAACTTTGAATCTTTAAAAACACCACGATCTTGTTGGCTTTGAAATGATGCCATTTTTATTTCTGAAAATCAAAGAACCATGCTTCTTCAATTTGGAAAAGACCTTTTTCGTCTTCAGTTTGACAAAATGACCAGACTACGAGATTCGCAATACATGTTCTTATGAAATCGCTAATTATATTAAATTGAATAGGATTATAAACTTGCATAAAATCATTCAATATAGTCCACAGAGAAATCGCCGGAATTAATTTCAGCATCTCACAAAGAAGAGCGTAACTCGAGCACTGAATATTTTTTCGTCAAATTTCACACAGATGTCAAGGACAGGGCCAACAACCTAAAAGGAAACAAAATTGAAATTCCATAAGCCCCGGAAATTTAAATTGAAAATGGGTCGTAGTTTTTGGACACAGTAGTAGGAAATCGTTAATTATATTAACCTGGACAGGATTCTACATTTGCATTAAAGCATTCAATAAAGTCCACGGGGAATATTTTAATCATCTGAATTTCTGCACGATCCCCTTTCAATAACGCATTTCGAAAGGATGTCCAGACTCATTAAAACAAAACAAAAAAACAACCATTTATTTAAATTCAGCTGTTTAAGAAAAAAGCCTCTTGTAATTTTCTATACATTTTCGATTAAGCTATTCAACTGATGATAAACTGTGCTCAGTTGCAAGATTTTTTAAGGTTTCCAAAATATATATCGGCATATTTAACTGAAACCAATTTATTTTCGATCCCGATACCTCATACAAAACATGTCATTTGTCAATAACTTTCCAGGGCAAAAATATTCCCGATTTTTTTTTTTTTTTTTTTTGGTGTGTGTTTTTCTTGTTATAGAAGGCTGCTCCTGTTGTTGACATTTGATGAAAAATTGAACCAATACCGGAATTTTTTTCTTTTTCTGATTTTTTTATATTTGCTTACCTTTTCTTTTCTTTGAAAAATGAGGTTGAATTTTTTATCTGAATTTTTTCATTATTTTTTTTTGACTCCATGGCAATTCGTTTAAGACTATATTTTGGTTCAGCCATTGTTGCAGTATGTTTACTGAATGACGAAGGATAAATTATACAGAATATAATATAATAGTTTAAATTGTAAAAAAAAAAAAAAATTAAAAAAATAAATTCCCTCATTTGAAAAGTTATATTTTGGGAAATAAACTTTTATGTTTTAATGCAAAAATTATTTTTTCTAATATTCTAATTTATAAGTTTAAGTGAAAAAAAAATTATATTTTCATGTTTACTCTTTTGACACCAAAAATATATCCAATTGGATATATTTTTGGTGACAATACATATAACTAACTAAACTGAAAAACATATCCATATATAAAAACATATCCAAACATATCCATATATAACTAAAACTGAAAAACTATATATATCATCAATAAACTATATATATATCCATATGTAGTTTTAAGATTGCATAGAAATATAATATTGCATAGAAATATATAATGACTGTTTTTACAAGTCAAGTGTTATTGAATAGAGTGACTGATTGCAAGATATTTAAAATGCATTTTTGTTGTATGGGGTGACGTTTGTTTGTAAGACAGGGCAATTGCATTGTTGTCGGATGGAGTTTGGTGTTTATTTGAATTGTAATTGGTGTTTATTTGAATTGTAATTTATTTGGAAGAATGGAATTTACCGATCATTTTGAAATTCCAACATCAATAGCAAGATCTCTAATTGTAAATCGACGGTTTGCAAGTTCCATATATTTAATTTTTGGACGTGAGCTTCGTCGGTTGAGGTTGAAGGTCGATCAAAGCGCTCTTCGTCTTTAACGCTTTCTCTGCCTTCTTTTCGATATAAGAATGTTCACCGAACGCTTTCTGCAACATTCTGTACGTTTAACGCAAGTTCTTTGCTCAATTCATTCCGACATTTAAAATATCGCCGGAATCAGTTTGAGCGTCTCACAAAGCCAAGCGTAATTAAACACTAATGAATATTTTGACGTGAAATTTCACACAGATGTCAGTGCCAGCAACAGAAAAAAAGAAAAAAATTGAAATTCCATAAGCCCCGGGAATTTTAAATTGAAAATGGGACTTGCTTTTGGATGCAGTAATACATGACATATTAATAAGGTTTACAGCAAAATTTAACTTTTTCAAAAGAAAAAAAACCTGCGTTATTGTTTATGACACCGCATATCTCTAGGACTCGTAGTTTCTGTTCAATTAACTTTCGAAATCTGAGATTTCGTGTGGACACGCTGTATTACAAGCTTATATATTCACAAAAAGTCTCAAAATTATTGCATTTTGTAAAAATTTGTAATTTTATATTTACTTATTTATGCAAATTGCTTATCAATATAAATAAAAAGACACAACCTACCACCAAAAAATGAATAAAATAAAAATACTTCCTAGTATACTAGTACATAGGCGAGCTATGAATCCTTTTCATTGGAAAAGCAGCGCAATATCTTAAAAAAAGCGAGTTACTCGAGGATCAGATTGGAACAGAACAATCTACGCAATCTAAACTTCCCATAAAAGCAATTCGATCTGATCCCTCTATAACGAGAAAAAAAGTGAGGAAGAAGGAACTAACAATAACAACGAAATAATGCTCGAGTATCAACAACAACAATGAAACTAGCTCAAGTCTTCCAACTGCAGTTAATGCTTGAAACTTATTGAAACTTATTCATGTTTAATCGCATACTATTCCTTGGGAATAAACCAGTTTGAGAAATACCTCAGATTTTATTTCTCCCGAAATATATACGAGTAACTGCCATAAACTATTTATCTGAAGACCTACATTTTAAAAATACTGCAGTCTTAAAATTCCGAGATTCGAAATCAGCCATTCAAATAACAGGAGATAACAAATTACTCTCCTTAATTATTATTTCTGACACAGAACAACAAGCCACCACCAAGAACTGGTCAAAACTGAACCTTATGTTCCCAGAAATTCCATTTTCGTCGATAGCGAAACTCTATTTTGAAGACCAACCTTTTTTCCTTTAATTCCACGAAAGTTATAAATTCAGAAGAAGATTAAATTGGGAATGGATTTTGAGGGTCTTGCGTGGGTGGTAAGGGGGATAGGGAGACCTCCGTCGTTAGTAATAAATATTCAGGCGATAAAGTTCTCGAGGAGCCCTTGGTGAGGTGGAAGGTAATGGAGTGGAAGAGACGAAGTCATTTCCTTTTGCGTATCTCCCATAGTAAAATGCAAATGATTCAGAGAGACGAATCGTTGCAGAGTATCCGAATGAGCCGACGTTGGTGTGGGGCACTCGCAAAAATGTAATTAAATCTCTGGCTTTCTTATGAATACCGCCGAGTTGACGCTCGGTTGAGTCGGGAGTTTTTGCCACTGATGTGTCGAGTCTCTCTACAATTAGGGAAGACGCCGTCCACGGATTTCGTATTAAATACGTAGATGCACATTCTAAGGAAAAGTGACTTTTCTCCACTGCAGAATTGGTCTTAGATATACTACTGTGCCCCAAAAAGTAAGACCAATTAGTATTTTTTTTTCAAAAAACTCTTTATTTATTGTTCCAAATTTATTTCATCACCTTCAAAGTAATCCCCTCCGGACACAATGGCAGGGAGGGTATTCAAAAAATAATGTTTTTTTGTTAACAAAAATGCGAATAATTCGTCTTTCAATGAATGCATTGAAAATCTTTCAACGCATGCATAAGATCGTTTAAAACTAACAGTTAAAAATTTCCTTACAGTGCGGATATTATGATAACAGTTATGACTGTTGGTGTAGCAAAAAGCAGTTTTCCAGAAATTCAGTTGTAAAGTTTAGAATGCCTGAATTCAATATCCTCGCTTTGTGTTGAATTCTAATGACCATAGAAATAAAATCGAAACTGTTCGATCTGAGATCTTTAATATAAAAGCCACAAAACAATCTCATTTTTTTCATACGAAAATCGTGATTTGTACTTAGTTGAGATAATTTAAAGACTTACATTAAATTATAACTTTTTTGTAATTAGGAAAGCTTCGACCCTTAGATTTTTGAATCTCCACTAATATACTGTAAAACACAATAAATAAGATTTTTGATTCTTTTCGTAAATATTTACTACAAGAAGTGATTATTGTACTATATATTTAATCTAAAAACAAAATAGTAAATAAATTAAGATATTTATAATTCCAAAATTTGTTTTTACTTTTTCGATAAAGTTTAGTATTTAATTTTATTTTTATTGAATTATATTAATAACATTCTTATATACTACTGTGCCCAAAAAGTAAGCGAGAGATAACTTGACCCGCCCCCTGGGGGCATACGAAAAAAAAAGTGCCTTAAAAAAGTAAGACCAATTTTTTTCAAAAACTCTTTATTATTAAAATTGCAAACTTGCATTAAAGAAGAATTTCTTTAATGCAAGTTCTTTGCTCAATGAATTCAGACATTTCACAAATCGCCGGAATCAGTTTGTAGCGTCTCCCAGAGCCAAGCGTCACTCAAACACTAATGATTATTTCGACGTCGAATTACACACAGATGTCAAGGACAAAATTCTATAAGCCCCGGGAATTTTAAATTGAAAATAGATCTTACTTTTTGGACACAGTAGTATATAAGAATGTTATTAATATAATTCAATAAAGAATAAAATTAAATACTAAACTTTATCGAAAAAGTAAAAACAAATTTCGAAATTATAAATATCTTAATTTATTTATTATTTTGTTTTTAGAATAAATATATATTACAATAATCACTTCTTGTAGTAAATATTTACGCTAATCAGTGATTTCTTCTTGTGTCTTGCTCTCTATTCTCTGTGTATCTCTGCTCATTCATCAACACTTGAAATGAAAGAATAGCAACGACATTCCATATCAATAAGGTTTACAAAAAAATTGTTTACAACAAAACTTTTCCGGCAAAAAAAAAAAAAAAAAAAACTTGTGCTGTTGTTTATGACACCGCAAATATCTAAGACTCATAGTTTTGTACAATTATTTAAAATTCCCGGGGCTTATGGAATTTCAATTTTTTTTCGCTGGCACTGTCCTTGACATCTGTGTGAAATTTCACGTCAAAATATTCATGAGTGCTTGAGTTACGCTTGGCTTGGTGAGACGCTAAAACGGATTCCGGCGATTTATGAATTGAGCAAAGAACTTGCATTCAATTTTGTTTGCAGAATGGTATAAAATGTTGCAGAAGGCATTCGGTAAAGATTCCTATATCGGAAAGAAATGTTTAGAGTTTTTGGAAAAAAAAATCGGTCTTAATTTTTGGGTACAGTAGTATATTCAGTAAAAGTTTCACAATTATTGCATTTTTAAAAAATTATTTTTTACATCTACTTATTTATGAATTGCTTATCAATGTAAATAAAAACACAAAAACCTACCACCAAAAAAAAAAAAAAAAAAAAATAAGAATACCTCCTAGTATAATAGTACATAGGCGAGCTATGAATTCTGGCAGAATCCTATTTATTGGAAAAGCAAGAAGCAATATCTTAAAAGCGAGTCACTCGTGGATCAGATTGGAGCAGAACAATCTACGCTATCTAAACTTCACATAAAAACAATTCGCTCAGATCCCTCCATAAAAGAAAAAAAGAGGAAGAAGGAACTAACAACAACAACAAAAATAATGCTCGAGTAACAGCAACAACAACAAAATAATGCTCGAGTAACAGCAACAACAACAAAATAATGCTCGAGTAACAGCAACAACAACAACAGCAACAGCAACGAAACTACCTTAAATCTTCCAACTGCAGTTAATGCTCTAGGCACTTCTTCCAGAATCAGCCAAGGAGTGTCTGAGTGCACCAAGCAAACAAGAAAGGAGGCGAAACGACCTTCCATCAATGAATGTTAAGAGCATCGACGCTTCAAAATACTAACAAGTCCCCGTGGGCTAAATAGGAACTTTTTCTTGACTCTACTTTTTTTTTTCTTTCTTCTTATCCCCATCCCCAAACCTTCTTTTAATGTCATTTCCTCCATTTCGATGCAACTTTTTATGTTACGGTCGGTTCGGTCGGGCTTATTTCCGAGTTAAAACGGTAAAAGAGGAAACTTGATATTTACATGGCTGGGAAGGGGAACATATCTTTAAAAATTTGAGTTTTTTTTGCTTGGTGCTTGTGGTGACTTTTCTATATTCGAGTTTTATGACACCGAGGGAAAATGGGTGAGGGAGTAAAATTTAAAAATGAGATTCCGTTGCGGAGGGTCGTCTTGAGCAAACGACTTCCATTGAACTCAGAGCAGGAGTCACAGAGAGATGCGACAAATTCCTCGAGCGAGCATATTTATTCCATTTGCTCAACTGGAAATTTATTTCTTAAAATAAGAGCGAGTATTGGTTGAGGAAATGGTTTTGATAACTTCAATATAAAATTAGTAAACATGACGGTCATTTAAAATATAGCTTGATATTTCAATTTGATTCTTAATTTGAGAATTAACAAGTAATATAAAAAACAATTTTAATATCAATTCCGACTTTTTTTACTATATTGCAGAAAAGTCCTTTACCAATAAATTTTCCTCTTACATCTGGCGCCATCTATTGGCAGATACATACAACTCAAATCTAAATAAAATTAAAATGAATTAATTAAATTTAATGAATGAATTAATATTTAAAAAAATGTAGTAACATCAAGTGTCATCCACTACGAGTTCCAAAAAATTGCACTTCAGTGGAGGAGGAATAAAAAGTATTCTATAAGCGATTTAACATAGGAACAAGATATATATAGGGTGAGTGTGAACTAATAGTAGGAATTAAAAAAAGGTCAAGTATTGGTTAAGAAAATGGTTTTGATATCTTCAAAACAAAATTAGTAAACATGACCGCCATTCTGAAAAATTGCTTGATATTTCATTTTAATTCTTTATTTGAGAATTAAAAATTAAACTAGTATTTCAAAAAAGTAGCAATGTTTAACATTTATAATTTTTAGAAATTTTGATTCGCGAAAGTCTTATCATAATGATACTATATGTGATATATGATATATTCTACTGTTTTTTGTTTTTGTAGATTTTTTCTGCGTAGGAAGATTTTGATCAATAAAAATATGTATATAATGTAATTGAGATAGATAATAATTATATAGATAATATAATATCCTATATAAATGATTTTTTTATTTTCATTAATAGCTGTAATACTCATCTATTGATAAAAATGTGAACTCATTTAGAATTACTTCAAGGCACATATTTCAAGCTTTTGTAGCTTAACGTATGAAATGGTAGCTTGAGTGTCGAAAATGTACATTTCACAGTTTGATTTTCTCTGTTCTACGGTCACCTAGTTCACACTTTGGCCTGATCAGACCGCGACCTACAGTTTAACATGAATTCGAACTACAAACAAGCATCCATGCCACCGCCAGGAATCGAACAGAAAGCATGGGAAGCCAAAGGCCAGAGCGCTAGCCACATGGCCACGAGACTTCACATTTCATAGGACAAAGGCTTAGATGTAAGAGACAAAGTGACTTTTCTTAAGAAAATGAAATGCATTTATTAAATTCTGTATTTGTGATATCAGTGTTACAAGAACAAGGCAGTGAATAAATTATTTAAAACTTATTCATTCATTCCTTGGGAATAAACCAGTTTGTGAAATACCACTGTTTTTATTTTTCCAGAAACATATATAACTGCCATAAACCATTTCTCTGAAGACCTACATTTTAAAAGTAGTCTTTAAAAGTCCGAGATTGAAAATCAGCCATTCAAATAACAGGAGATAACAAAACTTCGAAAACTTCTTACTTATCTTAACTCTCATTAATTATTATTTCTGACACACAAAACAAGCCACCACCAAGAACTGGTCAAAACCGAATTTTATCTTCCCGCAAAATTCACATTTTCGTCGATAGAGTGACTCTATTCGGAAGCCAACCTCTTTTCCTTTAATTCCGAGAAAGTTATAAA
Source organism: Caerostris extrusa (assembly GCA_021605095.1). Taxonomy (NCBI): domain Eukaryota; kingdom Metazoa; phylum Arthropoda; class Arachnida; order Araneae; family Araneidae; genus Caerostris; species Caerostris extrusa. The sequence goes on from BPLR01015634.1 coordinate 130,773, forward strand.
TTCAGCTGAAGATTATATTGGGAATGGATTTTGGCGGTCTTGCGTGGGATTTAAGGACCACCGTCGTTAGTAATAAATATTCAGGCGATAAAGTTCTCAAGGAGCCCTTGGTAAAGGGAAGGTAATGGAGTGGATGAGAAAGTCATTTCCTTTTGCGTATCTCCCAGAGTAAAATGCAAATGATTCGGAGAGACGAATCGCGGCAGAATCTCCGAATGAGTCGACGTTGGCGTGGGGCACTCGCAAAAATATAATTAAATCTCGCTCTCTGGCTTCTTGTGAATGCCGCCGAGTTGACGTTCGGTTGAGTTCGGGAGTTTTTGCCACTGATGTGTTGAGTCTTTCTCTCTCTGCAATTAGGGAAGACGCCGTCCACGGATTTTTTTATAAATAGGTAGATGCATATTCTGAGGAAAAGTGACTTATGCAGCTGCAGAATTGCTCTCAGATTTCTTGCAATCTTATTTGTTAAAATAAAGAAGCAGAATATCTGCATATTATTTCTTAGTACATATACTGCTGTGCCCAAAAATGTAAGACCAATTATTTAAAAAAAAAGCTTTTATTTATTCTTCGAAATTTATTTCATCGCCTTCAAAGTAATCCTTCCGGACACAATGCACTTATGCCACCTTTTTTTCTAATCCTCAATGCATGCTGAAAAGTCATCGACAGGAATATCCTTCACAAAGTAATGCTTGTTTTAACAAAAATGCGAATAACACGTTTTTCAATGAATGCATTGACAACCTTTCAATGCATGCATAACGTCCTTTAAAACTGGTATTTAAAATTCTATTACAGTCTGAAAATTATGATAACAGTATTATAACTATTATCCTATAGCGGTGTAGCATAAAACAATTTTTCAGAAATTGAGTTGTAAAGTTTCGAATGCATGTATTCAATATCCTAATAGCTTGATTTGTGTCGAGTTTTAATGAGTGTAGAAATAAAATCAAAAGCCGATGGTCTAATCTTTAAAATAAAGCCACAAAATAAATCTCAAGTTTTTATACAAAAATCGGGATTTGAACGTAGCTGGGATAATTTAACAATTTACATAAAATTAATATTTTAATTTTAATTTTTTTATAAACAAGAAAGACCATACTTAATACCATACTGATATACCATATTAAAAAAAAACTATAGGTACGATGCTGATTGTTTTCGTAATTATTTACTACAAGAGGTGATTATTATATTATATATTTAAACTAAAAATAAAATAATAAATAAATTAAGATATTTATAATTCCGAAATTTGTCTTTACTTTTTCGATAATGTTTAGTATTTACTTTTATTCTATATTTAATTATATTGATAACATTCTTATATACAAGAGCGTTAATCGGTGGATTTATTCTTGTGCTTGTTGTCCTTTGTACTCATTCATCAACACTTACAATAAAAGAAGGGCAATTACATGACATAATCAATAAGGTTTAAAACAAAATTTAAATTTTTTCCAAAGAAAAAAAACTGTGATGTTGTTTATGAAACCGCAAATCTTTAGGATTCATAGTTTTCGTACAATTAACATTCGAAATCAGAAACATTTCATGTGTGCACTCTGTATTACAAGTTTATATATTCAGAAAAAAATCACAAAATTATCGCATTTTGTAAAAAAAAAATTTTGTACAGCAATTTCACATTTACTTATTTATGCAAATTGCTTATTCATGTAAATAAAAACATAAAACCTACCACCCAAAAAAAAAAAAAAAATAAAATAAAAAATACTTCCTAGTATAATAGTACATAGGCGAGCCATGAATTCCGGCAGAATCCTTTTCATTGGAAAAGCATAGCAATATCTTAAAAACGAGTTACTCGGGGATCAGATTGGAACAGAACAATCTACGCAATCTCAACTTCACATAAAAACAATTCGCTCAGATACCACCATAAAAAAAAAAAAAAAGAGGAAGAAGGAACTAACAACCCAACAACAAAATAATGCTCGAGTGACAGCAACAACAACAGCAGCAGCGAGACTACCTCAAGTCTTCCAACTGCAGTTAATGCTCTGGGCTCTTCTTCCAAGAAACAGCCAAGGAGGCAAAGAGTGTCTGAGTGCACCAAGCAAACAAGAAAGGTTGCGAAACGAACTTCCATCAATGAATGGTAGAGCATCGACGCTTCAAAGAACCCCGTGGGCGAAATGGGAATTTTTCTCGACTCTTCTTTTCTTTTCTTTTAGCCCCATCCCAAATCTTCTTTTAATGTCATTTCCTTCAATTCGATGCAACTTTTTATGTTACGGTCGGGCTTATTTCCGAGTTAAAAAGGTAAAAGAGGAAACCGAGGAACTTGATATTCACGTGGCTGGATGGGGGAATATATGTATAAAGACTGAGTTTTTTTTTTCCTTGGTGCTTATGGCGACTTTTCTATATTCGAGTTTTATGACACCAAGGCAAAATTGGTGGGGTAGTAAAAAGTTAAAAGGAGATTCCGTTGCGGAGGGCCGTCTTGAGCAAACGACTTCCATCGAACTGGGGGGCAGGAGTCACAGAGCGATGCGACAAGTTCCTCAAGCGAGCATATTTATTCTATTTGCACAACTGGAAATTGGATGCAGGTGATTGTGGTTATACAGATAACATAATGTCCTATATAAATGATATATTTATTTTCATGAATAGCTCTAATACTTATCTATTGATAAAAATTTTAACTCATTTAGAATTTACTTTTAGGCACTTATTTCAAGTTTATGTAGCTTAATGTATGAGATGTTAGCTTGAGTGTCGAAAAAGCACATTTCATAGTTTGAATTTTGATTTGTCGCTCTATGGTGGTTTTGAACCTCTAACAATCATCCATGCCACCGCTGGGAATCTAACAGAAAGCCTGGGAAACCAAAGGTCAGACCGCTAGCCACTTAGCCACCAGGAAGCTGTACATTTCATAGGACTAAAGGTTAGGTGTAAGTGATTAAGTCACTCTTCTGTCAAAATCATGGATAATTTCGCTATATCATAAGAAAATGAAATATATTTTATTCAATTCTGTATTTGCGCTGTCAGTATTAACAAGAATAAGCCAGTGAATAAATTATTCCGGCGGTCTGAATGAATTGAGCAAAGAACTTGCATTCAATTTTGTTTGCAGAATGGAAAAAAATGTTGCAGAAGGCATTCGGTGAGGATTCCTATATCGGAAAGAAATGTTTAGAGTTTTTGGAAAAAAAAATCGGTCTTAATTTTGGGTACAGTAGTATATTCAGAAAAAGTTTCACAATTATTGCATTTTTTAAAAAATTATTTTTTACAGTAATTTTACATCTACTTATTTATGTGAATTGCTTATCAATGTAATTAAAAAAACAAAACCTACCACAAAAAAAAAAAAAAAAAATAAGAATACTTCCTGGTATGATAGTACATAGACGAGCTATAAATTCTGGCAGAATCCTATTTATTGGAAAAGCAAGAACCAATATCTTAAAAGCGAGTCACTCGTGGATCAGATTGGAACAGAACAATCTACGCTATCTAAACTTCACATAAAAACAATTCGCTCAGATCCCTCCATAAAAGAAAAAAAGAGGAAGAAGGAACTAACAACAGCAACAAAATAATGCTCGAGTAAATGCAACAACAACAATTGCAATGAAACTACCTTAAATCTTGCAACTGCAGTTAAAGCTCTAGGCTCTTCTTCCAGAATCAGCCAAGGAGTGTCTGAGTGCAACAAGCAAACAAGAAAGGGGGCGAAACGACCCAAAAAACCAACTATTCCCCGTGGGCTAAATAGGAATTTTTTCTCGACTCTTTTTTTTTTTTTTCTTCTTTATCCCCATCCCAAACCATCTTTTAATGTCATTTCCTTCATTTCGATACAACTTTTTATGTTGCGGCCGGTTTCGGTTGGGCTTATTTCCGAGTTAAAACGGTAAAAGAGGAAACCGAGGAACTTGATATTCACGTGGGCTAGATAGGGGAATATATCTATTAAGACTGCTTTTTTCTCTTGGTGCAAAAGGCGACTTTTCTATATTCGAGTTTTTGACACCGAGTGAAAATGGGTGGGGGAGTAAAAAGTTAGAAAGAAGAATCGGTTGCGGAGGGTCGTCCTGAGCAAACGACTTCCATTGAACTCGGGGCAAGAGTCACAGAGAGATGCGACAAGTTCCACAAGCGAGCATGTTTATTCGATTTGCGCAACTGGAAATTTGATGCAGGGGGCTTGTAGTTATAAGTTACAGCTTGGAAGAATCGATTTTTATTTCATAAAAAAGGGAAGTATTGGTTAAGGAAATGATTTTGATATCATTAAAACAAAATTAGTAAACATGACGGCCAGTTAGCTTGATATTTCAATTTAATTCTTTACTTGAGAATTAAAAAATTAAACCAGTATTTCAAAAAAAGTAAAAATGTTTAACATTTATAATTTTTAGAAATTTTGATTCGCTAGTCTTATCATGATGATACTATATATGATATATATTCTACTGTTTCTTTATTTTAGTAGATTTTTCTGCGTATGAAGTTTTTGATCTATAAAAATATATATATAAATACAAAATATAATGAGATATATAATAATTATATAGATAGTTATAGCTATAGCTATAATACTCATCTGTTGATACAAATTTTAACTCATTTAGAATTAGTTTTAGGCCCGTACTAAAGGGTTTTGTAGATTAACATATGAGATGGTAGCTTGAGTGTCGAAAAAGCACATTTCATAGTTTGGTTTGGTTTGTCGCTCTACGGTCATATTGTGCACACTTTGGGCTAAACAGACCGGGACCTACAATTTAAAGTGAATTCCGAACCACTTACAAGCTTCCATACCACCGCCAGGAATCGAACAGAAAGCCTGGGAAACCAAAGGCCGCTGCACATATCATACATCCGCTATACATGCCGCTATACATGCATCCAAAGTCACTTTTCTGTCAAAATTATCGATAAAATCGCTATATCATAAGAAGAAGAAATTTATTTTATTAAATTTTGTACTTGTGATAACAGTGTTTACAAGAATAAGTCAGTGAATAATTTATTTAAAATTTATTCATGTTTAACAGCGTATATTCCTTGGGAATAAATCATTTTCGGAAAATACCTCAACTTTTATTTCTCCTGAAATATATATATCTCCATAAAACATTTCTCTGAAGACCTACATTTTTAAAGTACCGTAGTCTTAAATTTCCGAGATCCGAAAATTAGTCATTCAAATAACAGGAGATAACAAAACTTCAAAAACTTCTTACTTATCTTAGCTCTCCTTAATTATTATTTCTGACGCAGAAAACAAGCCACCACCAAGGACTGGTCGAAACGAATCTTATCTTCAACCAAAATTCATTTTCGTCGATAGCGACTCTATTTTGAAGCCAACCTCTTTTCCTTTAATTCCTAGAAAGTTATAAATTCAGAAGGTTAAATTGAATTGGATTTTGGTGGTCTTGCGTATGTGTGGGAAGAGGGGGGGGATAGGGACCTCCGCCCGGATCTCCGAATATTTAGTAATAAATATTCAGGAGATAAAGTTTTCGAGGAGCCCTTGGTAAGGGGAAGTTAATGGAGTGGATGAGAAAATCATTTTCTTTTGCATATCTCCGAGAGTGAAATGCAAATGATTCAGAGAGACGAATCGTTGCAGAATCTCCAAACGAATCGACGTTGGCACTCGCAAAAATGTAATTAAATCTCGCTCTGGCTACTTGTGAATGCTGCCGAGTTGACGCTCGGTTGTGTCGGTTGAGTTTTTGTCACTGATTTGCCGATTCTCTCTCTCTGCAATTAGGGAGACGCCGCCGTAGATAGGTAGATGCACATTCTAAATAAAAGTGACTGTTACCCATTGCAGAATTGCTCTTATATTACTGTGCCCAAAAAGTAATATAAATTGTTTTTTCAAAAACTCTTTATTTATTTTTAAAAATTTATTTCAAAGACTTCAAAGGAATCCCCTTTTGACACGATGTGCATATGCCAACTTTTTTTCAAATTCTCAATACATGCTAAAAAGACATTGGCATTGATGGCCTTCAAAGCGCGCGCCGATTCACGTTGAATCTCTTCAATCGACTCAAAACGGTGTCTCCGGAGTGGTCTTTTGACTTTAGGGAATAGCCAGAAGTTCACACGGTGTGAATACGTTGGTTGTAGAACGATATGGGTTTCCTTTTTGGCGAAAAAGTCTCGGAGAATCGTTGTTGAGTGAACTGGCGCATTCATTGTTTACGTGCCCATCGAGATTTAACGCGTTTGAGGCCGCGCATTGCGCGAGGAATAGCGCATTTCGAAAGGATGACCAAACTCATTATTAAAACAAAAACCTAAAATAGCAATTTATATAAATTAATCTGTTTCAGAAAGCCTCTAATAATACCCTACACATTTGCAATTAAGTTATCCAACTGATGATAAACTGTGCTCAGTTGCAAGAAATTTTCGGGTTCCTAAAATATATATGGGCATATTTAACTGAAGCCAATTTATTTCCGATCCCGATACCTTTTACAAAACATATCATTTGTCAATAACCTGCATTTCTTTCCAGGGCTAAAATATTCCCGATTTTTTTTTTTTTTTTTGTGAGCGTGTATTTTTTCTGTAATAGAAAGGCTGCTCCTGTTGTTGACATTTGATGAAAAATTGAACCAATACCGGAGTTGTTTTTTTTCTGATTTTTGTTTTACTTCTTTTTCTTTTGAAAAATGAGGTAGAATTTTTTCATAATTTTTTGATTCCATGGGCAATGCGTTTAAGTCTATATGTTTAGTTTAGCCATTGCTGTAGCCTGTTTATGGAATAACAAAGTATGAATAACAATAGTTTGATTTGTAATTGAAAAAAAATGAAAAAATTTATTGAAGGTATATTTTGAGAAATAAGCTTTTATGTTTTAATGTAAAATTATTTTTCTTAATATTCTTATATATTTTTTTAAGTGAAAAATTTTTTTACTTTCATGTTTACTTTTTTTAATACCAAAAATGTTTCAGAGGTTTCCAATGTATGAAAATATAATATTGCATAGTGTGATATCTGTTTTTACTTCACGACAAATGCATTGTAGTTGTATGGTCTGACGTTTGTTTGTAACACATGATTACATTGTTGCTGCATAGAGTGGTGTTTATTTATAAAAATTGGAATTAATGTTTATTGGTGTTCTAAGAATGGAATTTACCGATCCTTTTGAAATTCCAACATCATCAGCAAGTTCTCTAATTGCAAATCGACGGTTTGCAAGCACCAAATATTTAATGTTTTGGACATGCTTCGTCGTTTGAGGTGGAGGGTCGACCAGAGGAATCTTCGTCTTCAACGCTTCTCTGTCTTCTTTGAACTGTTTACACCACTTGAAAACATTTCTTTCCGATATAGGAATGCTCACCGAATGCCTTTTTCAACACTCTATAAGTTTAATGCAAGTTCTTTGCTCAATTAATTCAGACATTTTAAAAATTGCCGGAATCAGTTTTTGCGTCTCACAAAGTCAAGCGTAATTCAAACACTAATGAATATTTTGGCATCATATTTTACATAGATGTCAGTACCAGAAATCAAAAAAAAAAAAAAAAAAAAATTGAAATTCCATAAGCCCCGGGAATTTTAAATTGCAAATTGGTTTTATTTTTGGACATAGGTACAAGAGCGCTAATCGGTGATTTCTTGTTGTGTTTGTTGCCCTCTCTGCTGATTCATTGATACTTGCAATAAAAGAAGGGCAATTACAGGACATATCAATGAGGTTTACTCGGATTTCCGGATTACCAGGTCTCGCAGTTTCCGTACAATTAACATTTGAAATCAGAAAGGTTTCTTGTGGACACCCTATATTACAAGTTTATATATTCAGAAAAAGTCAGAAAATTATTTTTTACAGCAATTTTACCCAATTATACTTATTTATGCAAATTGCTTATCAATGTAAATAAAAACACAAAACCTACCACCAAACAAAAAATAATAAAAAAAAAATAAAATAAAAATGCTTCCTAGTATAATTGTACATAGGTGAGATATGAATTCCAGCAGAATTCAGCAGCGCAATTTCTTAAAAAGCAAGTCACTCGTGGATCAAAACAGAATATAATAGAATCTAGAATCAGATCAGAATAGAATAGAATCATGAATCAATTCAGAATAGAATAGAATCTAGAATCAGATCAGAATAGAATAGAATCCAAAATCAGATAAGAATTGAATGGAATCTAGAATCAGATAAGAATAGAATGGAATCTAGAATAAGTTCAGAATAGAATGGAATCTAGAATCAGATCAGAATAGAATAGAATCCAGAATCAGATTAGAATAGAATGGAATCTAGAATCAGATAAGAATAGAATGGAATCTAGAGTCAGATAAGAATAGAATGGAATCTAGAATCAGATCAGAATAGAATCTAGAATCAGATCAGAATAGAATGAATCAGAATCCTTTTTTTTTTCTTGGAATGGAACAGACTACGCAATCTAAACTAATTTTGTAAAAATTATTTATGTACAGCAAGTTTACATTTACTTATTTATGCAAATTGCTTATCTATGTAATAAAAACACAAAACCTAAAGAAAAATAAATAAATAAATAAATTTAAAAAATTGCGCAACTGGAAATTTGATGCCAGTTGATTGTGGTTACAGAGAAGATGCTTGGATAAATCTATATTTATTCCATAAAAAAAATAGTAAATATTGGTTAAGGAAATAGTTTTTCAGTTCTTTGATATCTTCAAAATAAAATTAGTAAACATGACGACAATTTAGAATACTACTGTGCCCAAAAAGTAAGACCAATTATTTTTTTTTCAAAATTCTTTATTTATTCTTCCAGTTTTATTTCATCGTGTTCACAATACACTTATGCCGATTTTTTTCCAATCTTCAATGCATACTAAAAAATCATCGGCAGGGATGGCCTTCAAAGCGCGCGCCGATTCACGTTGAATCTCTTCTATCGACTCAAAACGGTGGCCCCGGAGTTGTCTCTTGAGTTAAAGGAAATCCAGAAGTCTTACGGTGCGAATACGGTGGTTGTGGAAAGATATGGGTTTAATTTTTGCAGAAAAAGTCACAAAGAATCAATGCAGTGTGAGTTGGCGCATTCAGTGTTGTCGGTACCCATCGAGATTGGACGCGTTTGAGGCCCAAAATGGATTGGACCGATCCTTTTGAAATTGCAACATCATCAGCAACGTCTTTAATTGTAAAACGACGGTTTGAAAGTACTTTCTAATTGCTCACTTGGTTGTACTTTGAAGTGGTGTCTTCTTTAATTCATAAAATTGCAGATCTTGCCAAACTTTGGAATGGATGTTCTTTTTTTTTAGTTAAAAGACATTACCTCGATCTTGTTGGCTTTGAAATGATGCCATCTTTATTTCGGAAAACAGAGACTCATGCTTCTTCAATTGAAAAGAACATTTTCTTCTTTAATTTGAAAAAATGACAAGGCCATATGAGATCCCCACTGCACATTCTTATGAAAAATCGTTAATTATATTAAACTGGATAGGATTCTACACTTGCATGAAAGAATTCTTTGAAGTCCACGGGGAATATTTTAATCCTCTGAATTTCTGCACGATCCCCTTTCAATAGCGCATTTCGAAAGGATGTCCAGACTCGTTATTAAAACAAAACCCAAAATAACCATTTATTTAAATTCAGCTGTTTTAGAACGCTTCTTGTAATATCCAACACACTTTCAATAAATCTATCCAACTGATGATAAACTGTGCTCAGTTGAAGAAATTTTCAGGTTCTTAAAATATATATCGGCCTATTTAACTGAAACCAATTTATTTTCGATCCCGATACCTTATACAAAACATGTCATTTGTCAATAACCTGCAGTTCTTTCCAGGGCTAAAATATTCCCCATTTTTTCTGTGCGTGTGTTTTTCCTGTAATAGAAAGGCTGCTCCTGTTGTTGGCATTTCATGAAAAATTGAACCAATACCGGGATTTTTTTTTACTTCTTTTTCTTTTGAAAAACGAGGTAGAATTTTTTAGCTGAATTTTTCATTATTTCTTTGACTCCGTGGGCAATCCGTTTAAGTCCATATTTTTAGTTCAACCATTGTTGCAAGCGTGTTTACTGAATAACAGATGATTATAATGAGATCTGAATAACAATTGATCAAATAACAAATGAATAATAGAAGACAATAGTTTAAATTGTAATTGAAAAAAAAAATAATTCTCTCATTTGAGGAGATATATTTTGGGAAATAAATTTTTACGTTTTAATGCAAAAATTTTTTTTCTAATATTCTTATTTTTAAATATAAGTGAAAAAAAAATTATACTTTTAAATTTACTTTTTTTGACACTAAAAAGTTTCAGAGTTTTCTAATGCATGAAAATATAATATTGCATAGTATGCGTCTGTTTTTACTTCAAGACAAATGCATTGTTGTTGTATGGAGTGATTCGAAGCGTTTATTGGAATTGGTGTTTATTTGTAAGGGATCGATCTTTTTGAAACTCCAACATCATCAGCAAGGTGTCTAATTTTAAATCGATGGTTTGCAAGCACACAATCTTTAGTGTTTTGGACATGACCTTCGCCAGAAGTGGAGGGTCGACCAGAGGGCGCTTCGTCTTCAACGCGTTCTCTGCCTTCTTTTAACCGTTTATACCACTTGTAAAAATTCTTTGCGATATAGGAATGCTCACCGAATGCCTTCTGAAACATTCTATACGTTTCCGCAAACAAAATTGAATACAAATACTTTTCTCAATGAATTCAGATATTTCAAAAATCGCCGGAATTAGTTTTAGCTTCTCACAAAGGTAAGCGTAATTCAAACACTAATGAATATTTTCACATCAAATTTCACATAAATATCTGTGCCAGCAACCGAAAAAAAGAAAAAAAATTGAAATTCCATAAGCCCCAGGAAATTTAAAGTGAAAGTAGGTCTTACATTTTCGACACAGTAGTACTTGACATATCAATAAGGTTTAAAACAAAATTTAACTTTTCCGAAAAGAAGAAAGCCTGCGTTGTTGTTTATGGCATCGCATATCTCTAGGACTCGTAGTTACCGTATAATTAACATTCAAAATCAGAAAGATTTCATGTGGACACGCTGTATTACAAGTCTAAATATTCAGAAAAAGTCTCAAAATTACTCACATTCATTTGTTTATGCAAATTGATTATCAATAAAAATAAAAACACAAAACCCTCCACCAAAAAAAAAAAAAAAAAAAAAAAAAAATACTTCCTAGTATAATAGTATATGGGCGAGCTATGAATTCCGGCAGAATCCTTTTCATTGGAAAAGCAGCGCAATATCTTAAAAAAGCGAGTCACTCGTGGATCAGATTGAAATAGAACAATCTACGCAATCTAAACTTCACATAAAAACAATTCGTTCAGATCCTTCCATAAAAAAAAGAGGAAAAAGGAACTAACAACAACAACAAAATAATGCTCGAGTAACAGTAACAACAACAGCAATGAAACTACCTCAAGTCTTCCAACTGCAGTTAATGCTCTACGCTCTTCTTCCAAGAAACAGCCAAGGAAGCAAGGAGTGTCTGAGTGCACCAAGCAAACAAGAAAGGTTGCGAAACGACCTTCCATCAATGAATGGTAGAGCATCCACGCTTCAAAGAACTAACTAGTCCCCGTGGGCTAAATGGGAGTTTTTCTCGGCTCTTTTTTTTTTTTTTTTTTTCTTTTAGCCCCATCCCAAATCTTCTTTTTAATGTCATTTCCTTCAATTCGATGCAACTTTTTATGTTACGGTCGGGCTTATTTCTGAGTTAAAAGGTAAAGAGGAAACCGAGGAACTTGATATTCACGTGGACTTGATGGAGGAATATATCTATAAAGACTGAGTTTTTCTTTTCTTGGTGCTTTGGGTGACTTTTCTATATTCGAGTTTTATAAACATGATGACAATTTAGAATACAGCTTGATATTTCATTTTAATTCTTTATTTGCGAATTAACAAGTAATAAAAAAAAATTTAATGTCAATTCCTACTTTTTTTTCACTCTATTGCGGAAAAGTCCTTTAAAATAAAGGTGAAATTTAACAAAAACTATAATTAAATTAATATTAAAAACCAAAACTTTAATGAATTAACTAACTTTAATGAGTGAATTACGAATTGAAAAACTGTATTCACATCAAGTGTCATCCTCTACAATTTAAAAAATGTATTTGAACTTGAGTGGATGAATAAAAGTATTTTATGAACGATTAGAAATTTGAAGAAGATATATATAGGGACAGTGTGAACTAATAGTAGGAATTTAAAAAATGGCGAGTATTGGTTAAGGAAAAGGTCTTTCAGTTTTTTGATGTCTTCAAAAAAGAAGATTAGTAAACATGATGGCCATTTAGAATATAGCTTCATATTTTAATTTAATTCTTTTTTTTGAGGAACCAGTATTTCAAAAGAATAGAAATGTGTTACATTGATAATTTTTAGCAATTTTGATTCGCAAAAAGTCTTATCATAATGAAACTATATATGATATATTCTACTGTTTCTTTTATTTTTGTATATTTTTCTGCGTATGAAGTTTTTGATAAATAAAAATGGGTATATAAATGCAAGATATAATGAGATAGACAATAGTTATACAGATAACATAATGTCCTATATAAATGATATATTTATTTTCATGAATAGCTCTAATACTCATCTATTGATAAAAATTTTAACTCATTTAGAATTTACTTTTTAGGCACTTATTTCAAGTTTATGTAGCTTAATGTATGAGATGTTAGCTTGAGTGTCGAAAAAGCACATTTCATAGTTTGGTTTGATTTGTCGCTCTATGGCGGGTTCCGAACCTCTAACAATCATCCATGCCACCGCTGGGAATCTAACAGGAAGCTTGGGAAACCAAAGGTCAGACCGCTAGCCACTTAGCCACCAGGCAGCTGTACATTTCATAGGACTATAGGTTAGGTGTAAGTGATTAAGTCACTCTTCTGTCAAAATCATGGATAATTTCGCTATATCATAAGAAAATGAAATATATTTTATTCAATTCTGTATTTGCGCTGTCAGTATTAACAAGAATAAACCAGTGAATAAATTATTTAAAACTTATTCTTGTTTAATAGTGTATATTCCGTGGGAATAAACCAGTTTGTCAAATACCTCATATTTTATTTCTCCCGAAATACATACGAGTAACTGCCATAAACCATTTCTCTGAAGACCTACATTTTAAAGTACTGTAGTCTTTAAAATTCCGAGATCCGAAAATCAGCCATTGAAGTAACAGGAGATAACATATCTTCAAAACCTCTCACTTGTCTTAACTCTCCTTAATTATTATTCCTGACACAGAAGCCGCCACCAAGAACTGGTCAAAACCGAACCTTATCTTTCCAAAATTCCAACCAAAATTCTATCCAAGTACTCTTTCCTTTAATTCCAAGAAAGTTATAAATTCAGCAGAAGATTAAATTGGGAATGGATTTTGGCGGTCTTGCGAGGGTGGTAAGGGGGAGGGAGAAGGTGGACCTCCGTCGTTAGTAATAAATATTCAGGCGATAAAGTTTTCGAGGAGCCCTTGGTAAGGGGGAAGGAAATGGAGTGGATGAGACGAAGTCATTTCCTTTTGCGTATCTTCCAGAGTAAAATGCAAATGATCCAGAAAGGAGAATCGTTGCAGAATCTCCGAAAAGAGTCGACGTTGGTGTGGGGCACTCGCAAAAATGTAATTAAATCTCGCTTCCTTGTGAATGCTGCCGAGTTGACGCTCGGTTGAGTTTTTGCCACTGATGTGTCGAATCTCTCTCTCTGCAATTAGGGAGATGGAGTCCACGGATTTCGTAATCAATTGGTAGATGCACATTCTAAGGAAAAGGGACTTTTCCCATTGCAGAATTGCTCTTAGATGCCCTACTACTGTGGCCAAAAATTAAGACCAATTATCCCCGGAGTGGTCTTTTGAGTTTGGGAATTGCCAGAAGTCGCACGTTGTGAATACGGTGGGTGTGGAAAGATATGGGCGTCATATATCATTTTTGGCGAAAAAGTCACAAAGAATCTATGCAGTGTGAGCTGGCGTATTACGTGTTTTCGGTACCCATTGAGATTTGACGCTGTTGAGGACGAAAATGGAATGGACCGAACCTTTTGAAATTCCAACTTCATCAGGAAAGTCAGATTTATTTCAGAAAAGTGAAGATCTTCCCAAACTTTGAATGGGTGTTCTTTTTCAATTCTACTATTAGTTCACACACTCGCTATATATTTCTTGTTTACGTTTATAATTGTTCATAAAGTACTTTTTATTCATTCGCTCAAGTTCAAATACACTGTTTTTGAATTTGTAGTGGATGACACTGAATGTTAATACAGTTTACTCAAATATTAATTCATTCATTGAATTTAATGAATTAATTTTAGGTGTTTTTTTTAAGTTGCATATATCTACCAATAGAGGGCACCAGATAAACTTAAAAAAATGAATGAAAATTATTTATAAAGGACTTTCTGCAATAGAGTGAAAAAAAAAACTTTAAAAAATACGCTTTTAGAGTGAATCAAACTAAAAAGTAAAAAATAATTGTTAACAAAAGAATAAAATGACTGACGAGAAAATGAATGTCACCTGTGTGTCACCAAAAGATTGTCTAAACACTCGACCCATCTCTTTTTCGGTCGTTGTCGAAAAAGGATTATATTGAAAACCTTCAAAGCATTTCTATCACTTTCCATTCTCATGAGATGACCGGCCCATTCTGTTCATGCATTAAATTTAATTAATTCATTTTAGTTTTTTTTTAGATTTCATTTGCCTGTATCTACCAATAGATGTCGCCAGATTAACTTAAAAAAATGAATGAAAATCATTTATAAAGGACTTTCTGCAATAGACTGAAAAAAAAAAAAAAAAAGGAGAAATTGACTTTAAAAATTTTTTTTTTTTTGTATATTACTCATTTTTAGTTAAAAAAATACCAAGATATTGTTGGCTTCGAAATGATGTCATCTTTATTTCGAAAAACAAAGAATCATGCTTCTTCAATTGGGAAATACCTTTTTCTTCTTTAGTTTGAAAAAATGACCAGGCGATCTGAGATCCGTACTGCACGTTCTTAGGAAATCGTTAATTATATTAAACTGGATAGGATTCTACAATTGCATACAGGCATTCAATTAAGGCCACGGAGAATATTTTAATCGTCTGAATTTCTGCACCATCCCTTTGAATAGCACATTTCGAAGGGATGTCCAGACTCATTATTAAAACAAAACCCAAAATAACCATTTATTTAAATTCAGCTGTTTCAGAAAGCCTCTTATAATTTTCAATTAAGCTATCCAACAGATGATAAACTGTGCTCCGTTGCAAGAAATTTTCGGGTTCCTAAAATATATATCGGCACATTTAAATGAAACCAATTTATTTTTGATCCCGATACCATATACAAAACATGTCGTTTGTCAATAACTCGCATTTCTTTCCAGGGCTAAAATATTACCGATTTTTTTGTGTTTATGTATTTTTTTTTCTTGTAATAGAAAAAAAAAAAATTGAAATTCCATAACACCCGGGAGTTTGAAATTGAAAATTGTCTTAATTTTTGGACACATACAACATGACATATCAATAAGGTTTACAACAAAATTTAACTTTTCAAAAAAAAAAAAAAAAAAAAAAAACATACGTTGTTGTTTATGTTACCGTATATCTCTAGTACTCGTAGTTTCCGTTCAATTAACATTCGAAATCAGAAAGGCTTCATGTAGACATCCTGTATTACAAGTGTATTCAGAAAAAGTCTCAAAATCATTGAATTTTGAGAAATATTATTTTTTTACAGCAATTGCTTAACTTATTTATGCAAATTGCTTATCAATGTAAATAAAAATACAAATCCTACCACCAAAAATAAAATAGTATAAAATAGAAAAAAATAGAATAAAAATACTTCCTATTATAATAGTACGTAGGCGAGCTATGATTTCCGGCAGAATCCCTTTCACTGGAGTCAATATCTTAAAAAAGCGACTCACTCGTGGATCAGATTGGAACAGAACAATCTACGCAATCTCAACTTCACATAAAAACAATCCCTCTATAAAAGAAAAAAAAAGAGGAAGAAGGAAACAACAACAACAACAACAAAATAATGCTCGAGTAACAACAACAACAACAACAGCGGAACTACATTAAGTCTTCCAACTGCAATTAATGCTCTAGGCTCTTCTTCCAAGAAACAGCCAAGGAGGCAAGGAGTGTCTGAATGCACCAAGCAAACAAGAAAGGGGGCGAAACGACCTTCCGTCAATGAATGTTAGAGCATCAACGCTTCTACAAAACTAACAAGTCCCCCGTGAGCTAAATGGGAATTTTTCTTGACTCTTCTTTTTTTTTCTTGTCTTGTCTTTATCCCCATCCCAAACCTTCTTTTAATGTTATTTCCTTCATTTCGATGCAACTTTTATGTTACGAGTTAAAACGGTAAAAGAGAAAACCGAGGAACCTGATATTCACGTGGGCTGGGTTGGGGAATCTATCTATAAAGACTATGTCTCTTTTTTTTTTTTTTTCCTTGGTGCTTATGGTGACTTTTCTATATTCGAGTTTTATGACACCAGGTGAAAATTGGTGGGGAGTAAAAAGTTAAAAAGGAGATTCCGTTTGCGGAGGGTCGTCTTGAGCAAACGACTTCCATTGAACTCGGGGGCACGAGTCACAGAGAGATGCAAGTTTCTCAAGCGACCATATTTATTCCATTTGCGCGACTGGAAATTGATGCAAGTGCTTGTGGTTAGAAGTTTCACTTCGGAAGAATCTATTTTTATTTTATCAAAAAAAAAAAAGAGTAAATATTGGTTAAGGAAATGGTTTTCCAGTTGTTTGATGTCTTCGAAATAAATTTAGTAAACATGACGACAATTTAGAATACCACTATGGTAAAAAAATAAGACCAATTACTTTTTTTTTTTTTCAAAAACCCCTTATTAATTCTTCAAAATTTATTTCATCGTCTTCAAAGTAATCCCCTCCGGACACAATGCACTTATGACAACTTTTTTTCAATCCTCAATGCATGCTAAAAAGTCATCGGCAGGGATGGCCTTGAAAGCGAGAGCCGATTCACGATGAATGTCTTCAATCGACTCAAAACGTTGTCCCTAAGTGGTCTTTTTTAGTTTAAGGAATACCAAGAAGACACAAGGTGTGAATACGGTGGTTGTGGAACGATATGTGTTTCCGTTTTGGTGAAAAAGTCACGAAGAATCAATGCAGTATGAGCAGGCTCATACAGTGTTTACCGTACCAATCGAGATTTGAAGCGTTTGAATGGACCAATGGAAAATTGAATGGACCAATTTTTTTGAAATTCCATCAGCAGCAGCAAGGTCTCTAATTGTAAATCGACGGGTTGCCAGCACTGAATCTTTAATTTTTTGCACGTCAGCTACGTCGGTTGAGGTTGAGGTGAAGGGCCGACTAGAGAGAAGTTTTCGTCTTCAACGCGTTCTCCTTCTTTGAACTGTTTATACGACTTTCAAACATTACTTTCTGTTATAGGAATGTTCACCGATTGCCTCCTGAAACATTCTATACGTTTCCGCAAACAAAATTGAATGCAAGTTCTTTGCTCAATGAATTCAGACATTTCAAAAATCGCCGGAATCAGTTTTTGCGTCTCACAAAGCCAAGCGTAACTCAAACACTAATGAATATTACGTCGTAAGATTTCTCACAAATGTCAAGGACAGTGCCAGCAACCTAAAAAAAAAAATTGAAATTAGATATACCCTGGAAATTTAAATTGATAATTGGTTTTACTTTTTTGTGCACAGTAGCATACTCAGAACAAGTATTATAAAAAAATTCAATTCCTACTTTTTTTAACTATATTGCATAAAAGTCCTTTACAAATAAAGTTAAAATTTTCATCTGGCCATCTATTGGTAGATACATGCAACTTAAATCTAAAAAAAATAAATTTAATTAATTGCATTTAATTAATGAATCAATATTTGAAGAAACTGTATTAACATTAAGTGTCCTCCACGACAAGTTCAAAAATATTTATTTCAACTTGAGTGGATGAATAGAAAGTATTTTATGAACGATTGAAAATTTGAACAAGATATATATAGGGAGAGTGTGAGCTAATAGAAGGAATTGAAAAGTCTCAAAAAAGATTGTAACTTGGGAAAAATAATTTTTTACAAAATTTTACATTTACTTATTTATACAAATTGCTTATCAATGTAAACAAAAACACAAAGCCTACCACGAAAAAAAAATTAAATAAAAAATAAAAATACTTCCTAGTATAATAGTACATAGGTGAGCTATGAATTCTGGCAGAATTCTCTTCAATGGAAAAAAAAACAGCGCAATATCTTAAAAAAACTAGTAACTCGTAGATCAGATTGGAACAGAACAATCTACGCGCAATTTAAACTCACATAAAGACAATTCTTTCAGATCCGTCCATAAAAGAAAAAAGAGGAAGAAGGAAATAACAACAACACCAACAAAATAATGCTCGAGTAACAACAACAACAACAGCGGTACTACCTTAAGTCTTCCAACTGCAGTTAATGCTCCAGGCTCTTCTTCCATGAAACAGGCAAGGAGTGTCTGAGTGCACCAAGCAAACAAGAAAGGGGGCAAAACGACCTTCCATCAATGAATGTTAGCTTCAAAACACTAACTAGTCCACCATGGGCTAAACGGGAATTTTTCTTCCTTTATTTATTTATTTTTTTTTTTATATCCATCCCAAACGTTCTTTTAATGCCATTTCCTTCATTTCGATGCAACTTTTTATGTTACAGTCGGTTCGGTCGGGCTTATTTTTGCGAGTTAAAACGGTAAAAGAGGAAATTTGATATTCACGTGGGCTGCGAAGGGGAATATATAAAGACTGAGTTTTTTTCTTCTCTTGGTGCATGTGGTGATTTTTTCTATATTCGAGTTTTATGACACCGAGGGAATAATTGGTGGGGAGTAAAAGTTAAAAAGGAGATTCCGTTGCGGAGGGTCGTCCCGAACAAACGATTTCCATTGAACTCGGGGCTGGAGTCACAGAGAGATGCGACAAGTTCCTCGAGCGATCATGTTTATTCCAAGTACGCAACTGGAAATTGGATGCAGGTGCTTGTGTGTGGAAGAATCTATTTTTATTTTATAAAAAAGGGGAAATATTGGTTAAGGAAATGGTTTTTCCATTTCTTTGATATCTTCAAAATAAAATAAGTAAACATGACGACGATTTAGAATACTGCTGTGTCCAAAAGTAAGGCCAATTATTTATTTTTTAAAAATTCTTTTTTTTATTCTTCCAGATTTATTTCATCGCCTTCACAATGCAGTCATGCCAAATTTTTCCAATCCTCAATGCAAGCTAAAAATCATTGGCAGGGATGACCTTCAAAGCGCGAGCCATTCACGTTGAATTTCTTCAATCGACTCGAAACGGTGTCCCCGGAGTGGTCCTTTGAGTAACGGGAACAGCCAGAAGTCTTACGGTGTGAATACAGTGGTTGTGGAGCAATATGGGTTTAGTTTTTGCAGAAAAGTCACGAATCAATGCAGTGTGAGCTGGCGCATTCAGTGCTGTCGGTTTAGTTAAAAGAAATACCACGATCTTGTCGGCTTTGAAAAGGATGCCATCTTTATTTCGAAAAAGAAAGACTTCGATTAGGAAAGAATATTTTCTTCTTTAGTTTGAAAAAATGACCAGGCCTTACGAGATTCGCACTGAAAATGTCGTTATACTAAACATAGATTCTACACTTGCAAAATCGTTACTTATGAAATCGTTAATTATATGAAGTTGGATAGGATTCTAAACTCGCATAAAAGCATCCAATAAAGACCACAGGAATAATTTAATGCATCTGAAATTTCTGCACTATCCCTTTAAATAGCACTTTTTCAAAGGATGTCCAAACTCATTATTAAAACAAAATCCAAAATAACCATTCCTTTAAATTCAGCTGCTTTAGAAAGCCTCTTGTAATATCCTACAATTTTTCAATTAAGCTATCCAACTGATGATAAACTGTGCTCAGTTGCAAGAAATTTTCAGATTCCCAAAATATATATGGGCATATAACTGAAACCAATTTGTTTTCGATCCCGATATACCTTATACAAAAACATGTCATTTATCAATAACTTGCATTTCTTTCCACGGCTAAAATATTCCCGACTTTTTTTGTGTGTGGGTGTGTTTTCCTCTAATAGAAAGGCTGCTCCTGTTGTTGACATGTGATGAAAAATTGAACCAATACCGGATTTTTTTTTTCTTTTTCTGATTTTTTTTTACTTCTTTTTCTTTTGAAAACGAGGTAGAATTTTTTCATTATTTTTTGACTCCATCGGCAATGCGCTTAAGTCTATATTTTTAGTTAAGCCATTGTTGCTGGCGTGTTTACTGAATGACAAAGGATAAAATATGCAGAATAGTAAATACAATAGTTTAAATTGTAATTGAAAAAAATAAATTCTCTCATTTGCGAAACATATTTTGGGAAATAAAATTTTATGTTTTAATGCAAATATTATTTTTTTTTTTTCTCAATATTCTCATTTATAAGTTTAAGTGAAAAAAATTATACTTTCATGTTTACTTTTTAACACCAAAATGTGTCAGAATTTTCCAATCGCAGGAAAATATAATATTGCATAGTATGATGGCTGCTTTTACTCAAGACAAATGCGTTTTATTGTATGGAGGGACGTTTGTTTATAAGACATGCCAAATGCATTATTTTTGGATGGAGAGAATGTTTGTAAGACATGACAAATGCGTTGTTGTTGCATGGAGAGGTTTATAAAATTATGACGTTTATTATTATTATTTAATTTATTATTATTATTTAATTTAATATTATTATTTAATTTATTATTTATATATAATTGTTAATGTTCATAAAAGTTTGGTTTACAAAAATGAATAGTATAAACATTAAATAAAGTCCACAGAGAATATTTTAAACATCTGAAATTTTACATAATCCTTTATAATGATATATTACGAAAGGATTTTCAAACTTATTATTAAATCTACAACCTTAAAAAAATTTCCCAAATTAAAAACGTTCTTTATAGATTTCATTCATAGTTATAAGTTATATACATAAACCAATTGTTTAATAATGTCAATTGTCAAACATAAAACATTTTTTGTTACTGGTTTAATTTTTAATTTTTAAAACAAAGAATTAAATTGAAATATCGAGCTATATATTCTAAAGTAATCTTCATGTTTTACTAATTTTATTTTGAAGACATCAAACAATCAAAACCATTTCCTTAACCAATATTTACTTCTTTTTTTTTTTGATAAAATAAAAATAGATTCTTCCGAAGTGAAACTTCTAACCACAAGCACTTGCATCCAATTTCCAGTCGCTCAAATGGAATAAATATGTTTGTTCGGAGAACTTGTCGCATCTTTATGACTCCTGCCCCGAGTTCAATGAAAGTCGTTTACTCAACACGACCCTCCGCAACGGAATCTCCTTTTAACGTTTTACTCCCCACCAATTTTTCAATCGGTGTCATAAAAAAATATAGAAAAGTCATCATAAGCACCAAGAAAAAAACTCAGTCTTATAGATATATTCCCCAACCCAGCCCACGAATATCAAGTTTCCTCTTTTACCGTTTTTAACTCGGAAAAAAAGCCCGACCGTAACATAAAAAGTTGCAACGAAATGAAGGAAATGACATTAAAAGAAGGTTTGGGATGGGGATAAGAAAAAAAAAAAAAAGAGTCAAGAAAATTCCCATTTAGCCCAGGGGGAATAGTTAGTCCTTTGAAGCGTCGATGCTCTAACATTCATTGATGGAAGGTCGTTTCGCTCCCCTTTCTTGTTTGCTTGGTGCACTGAGACTTGCCTCCTGGGCTGTTTCTTGGAAGAAGAGCCTAGAGCATTAACTGCAGTTGGAAGACTTGAGGTAGTTTCGTTGTTGCTGTTGTTGTTGCTGTTACTGGAGCATTATTTTGTTGTTGTAGTTAGTTTCTTCTTTTTCTTTTTCTAGGGATCTGAGCGAATTGTTTTTATGTGAAGTTTAGATTGCGTAGATTGTTCTATTCCAATCTGATCCACGAGTGACTCGCTTCTTTATAAGATATTGCTGTTTGCTTTTCCAATGAAAAGGATTCTGCCGGAATTCTTAGCTCGCTTGTGCTGTTATACTTTTATTTTTATTTTATTTATTTTATTTTTTTGGTGGTAAGTTTTGTGTTTTATTTAGATTAATAAGCAATTTGCACAAGTAAATAAATGTGAAATTGCTATAAGTAATTATTTTTATAAAATGCAATGGACTCCTTATGAATATATAAACTTGTAATACAAAGGTACCCACATGAAATCTTTTCTGATTTCTGAATGTTAATTGAACGGAAACTACGAGTCCTAGAGATATGAGAAAGTCGTCATAAACAACAACGCAGGTTTTTTTTCTTTTGGAAAAGTTAAATTTTGTTGTAAACCTTATTGATATGTCATGCAATTGCCATTGTTTTGTTATAAGTGTTCGACGAATGAGCATAGATTACAACAAGCACAAGAAAAATCACCTATTAATGCTCCTTTGTACTACCGTGTCCTATACTCTGCTCTTGAAAACACTTTATGCCTCAGATTTAAATTTCTCTTTGTGCCAAAAGTAAGACCCATTTTCAATTTAAATTTTGGGCATGGATTTCTTTTTCTTTCTTAGGTTGCTGGCACTGTCGTTGATATCTGTGTGAAACTTGACGTCAAAATATTCATTACTGTTTCAGTTACACTTGGCTTTATGCGTGACGCTCAAACTGATTCCGGCGATTTTTGAAATGTCTAAATTGATTGAAGCAACTTGCATTCAAATTTTGTTTGCGGAAACATATAGAATGTTGCAGAAGCCATTCGGTGAGCATTCCTATATCGGAGATAAATGTTCAGAAATGTATAAAAGTTCAAAAAAGCCCGAGAACGCGTTGAAGACGTAAAGAGCCCTCTGGTTCGACCCTCCACCTCTAATTTATTTACTATTTTAAAAAATTTGGCATTGAATACAAAAGATTAATGCTTGCAGACCATCAATTTACAGTTAAACAATCTTGCTGATGATGTTATAATTTCAAAAGTATTGATCAATTCATTTTGAACCTCAAACGCGTCTAATCTCGATGGGTACCGAAAACACTGGAATGCGCTAACTCAATGCATTGATACTTCGTGAAAAATTTCGCCAAAAATGAAAACCATATTGTTTAACAAAATATCACCGTATTCTCACCGTGCGACTCTGTCTATTCCTAGACTAAAAGACCACTCCAGTGGACACCGTTTCGAGTCGTTTGAATATATTCAACGGAATCAATGAGATATAACTTTGAACGCCATCCCACCGATGACTTTCAAGCCTGCATAGAGGATTGAAAAAGAGTTGGCATGAGTGCATTGTGTCGGGAAATTTTTGAAAGCGATGAAATAAAGGGAAGAATAAATAAAGAATTTTTTTGAAAAAATAATAATTGGTCTTATGGGCACAGTATTTTATTTAAAAGCAATTCTGCCTCGTTTACTAATTATGTAATCGTTTAATTCAATGTATACATAAAGGACATATATCTGGCATGTATTTCCTACTGTGTCCAAAAGTAAGACCGATTGACATATTTCAAAAGAAAAAAATAAAGAGATTTTGAAAAAAATAATTAAATAATTGGTCTTGCACTTTTGGGCGCAGTAGCGAATCTGAGAGCAATTCTTCGATGGGAGAAGTCCCTTTTCCTTAGAATGAGCATCTACCTATTTATTACGAAATTCGAGGACTCCGTCTCCTAATTGCAGAGAGAGAGAGAGACTCGACACAACAGGCAAACACTCCCGACTCAACCGAGCGTCAACTCGGCAGCATTCACAAGAAAACCAGACAGCGAGATTTAATTATATTTTTGCGAGTGCCCCACGCCAACGTCGACTCATTCGGAGATTCTGCCGCTATTCGTCTCTCCGAATCATTTGCATTTTACTCTGGGAGATACGCAAAAAAGGAAATGACTTTCTCATCCACTCCATTACCTTCCCCCTTACCAAGGGCACCTCGAGAACTTTATCACCTGAATATTTATTACTAACGACGGAGCACCCCTACCTACCACCCGCGCTAGACCGCCAAAATACATTCCCAATTTAATCTTCTGCTGAATTTATAACTTTTGGAATTAAAGGAAAAGAGGTTGGTCTTCAGAATAGAGTCGCTATCGACGAAAATGTGAATTTTTGGGTAAGATAAGGTTCGGTTTCGACCAGTCCTTGGTGGTGGCTTGTTTTCTGTGTCAGAAATAATAATCAAGGAGAGTTAAAAAATAAGAAGTTTTGAAGTTTTGTTATCTCCTGTTATTTGAATGGCTGATTTTCGAATCTCGGAATTTTAAAACAGTACTTTTAAATCTAGGTCTTCAGAGAAAAGGTTTATGGAATATATTTACTAGGAAAAATAAAAGCTGTGGTGTTTTGAAACAAACGTTTATTCCCAAGATATATAATATGCTATTAAACATGAATAAGTTTTAAATAATTTATTCACTGGCTTGTTCTTGTTGATAGCTCAAATACAAAATTGATAAAATATATTTCATTTTCTTGTAATATAGAGAGAGTTTATCAATGTTTTTGACTGAAAAGTGACTTTGCCATTTACATCTAAGCCTTTTATTCTATGAAATATGCAGCGGTCGAAACCAGCTCTCTGGCCTTTGGTTTTCCCAATTCGATTCCTGGAGGTAGCATGGATTCTTGTTAGTGGTTCGGAATCCACGTTAAACTGTAGGTTCTTATCTGTTTAGCCCAAAGTGTGCATCCGATGACCGCAAAGCGACAAACCAAACTAAAATGAAATGTAATTTTCGACACTCAAGCTGCCATCACATACGTTAAGATACAAAACCTTAAAATGCGTACCTAAAATAATTCTAAATGAGTCAAAATTTTTATCAATAGATGAGTATTACAGCCATTAATGAAAATAAATTAATCGTTTATGTAGGATATATATATTATCTATATAATTATTATCTATCTCATTATCTTTTTGTATTTATATACATATATATAGCCCAGAGCATTAACTGCAGTTGGAAGACTTGAGGTAGTTTCGTCGTCGTTGCTGTTACTCGAGCATTATTTTGTTGTTGTTGTTGGTTCCTTCTTCCCTCTTTTTTCTTTTATGGAGGATCTGAGCGAATTGTGAAGTTTAGATTCCGTAGATTGTTCTGTTCCAATCTGATCCACGAGTGACTCGCTTTTAAGATATTGCTGCTTGATTTTTCCAATGAAGAGGATTCTGTCCGAATTCATAACTCGCTTATGTATAATATAGTAGGAGTATTTTTATTTTATTTTATTTGTGTGTATGTGTGTTTATTTACATTGATAAGCAATTTGCATA